>JAHPZR010026047.1:0-19849 GCA_019787425.1 Platygyra sinensis
GAGTGTTTAGCTTCCAGTGTTTTTAGCTTTAGCTATGATTTTATGCACACGGCCAGGTATTTTTCTGATGCTTCATTACCAGGAAATCCTTATGGTTATGATTACATGTATTTAGGGCACAAAACCCATGAAGAGCCTGACTAAGGGGCATTAGGACATCTATTTCTTTTAAACCAGCAAGACCCAGGCAGTTAATGCTTGTTATGTCATAACATGCCAGAAGATAATCAGAAGACAATAAATTTTGATAATAATCTGTTTAACCTAGTGGAAAGTCTTGTGTACAAAGCATGCCAAAATAAGCATGTGCTGGCTCAGTCACAGGTTTGAGTCCTGTTACCGGTTACATGAATTTTTCCACATAGCTTATAATATATCATGGATGAATTTTTAGTATATAAATATTTTATCATATATAATGTGCGTTCCAATCGGTCACTTTCGACATATTAAATTTCAGCTTGATAGTGAGGCCTAGAAGACACAAACAAAAGAAATGAATAAACATGGTCATTCAATTCCCTTTGTTTGTTTATCTGCTAAATCTCACTGCCAAGCTCAATTTTTAAAGGGGCTCAGTCACGGTTAAACAGTTTTGAAAAGTTTAGCTAAACTTTTCAAATTCGGTTGTTTGCAATCCGTGGTCAATCTTCTCCATCCTTAGCCATCCTTGTTCCTTTATGGTTATTATTAGTATCTCTTTGTTGGTTTTTCTATCTTTATGAAGTGTTATTTTCAGGTTTCCTTCAATTTAACGGTAATTTTGTCGATGCTCAAAATAACTCAAAATAACCGTGACTGAGCCCCTTTAAAATACCGAAAACAGTCTGTTACTTGGTTCATGACTCGTAGCATTATGTTGGCTTAATTAATAAGATAAATAATAAATTAAGATTTTATCAGATCAAAGAAATTACGATAAATAAAAAAAATCTGGTTGTTTCCCAAAGTGGTACACGTGCTGGCATAACTTAACAACAACCACCATTTTAATTTGCCTTAGTACATAAAATATCATGGAGGTGAAAAATAATTTAAACTTAAATAAGCAAGAAAACTACTTAAAATAGCGAGACTTAAACAAGCTGAGTAGTTTACAAAGATTATTATGCTTTAGATCGGTTGTAGGAAAAATAAAGAAAAGAGGAGGGAGAAAGAAAAGATACAGATATTAAATACAAAAAGAAAGAAAGAAGAAAAAGAAATATAAGTAGTGATTAAGTAACCAGTTATTGACAACGCATTGTTTAAATAAGAGCGATAATAGCTTGAAGAAAAATACTAAGCTCCGCATTAGCAAAGGAGCTCAGAAATTTTTTGAAGTGTCATTTGATCATAACATGGATGTTCAATATCAAAGAAGTACACGGTAAATTGAGGGCTGCATATCTCTGTCAACCTATTATTTGGAGTATCGGCAGCCATATTGGCGCGACTCCGTTGTCGTCGTCGTGCGTACGCGCCGCGAGCAATGCCGCTAGCTTATGATAACTATGAGAAAATCAACTCATGGGTTTCATTTCTTTCCTATATGGGTATGGGGCCGCCGGAGCTCCGCTATAAAGCTTATGAATTTCAGATCAATTTTGCAATAGAGCATGGTTAGTTTCAGCAAATCTGAGTTAAGCGTGCACCGAACTCAGCATGTTTTCTGTGTGTGTGTTTGGCAGGAGTGCATGTTACCATTCTATATAGGTATATTATTATATTGTTATTGGAAAGTCAGCATTTATTATTATTCGAATTTCATAAATTAATTGGTCTTACACTCGACTTAAAGTCAGTGTTGTTATAATTAATTAATAATAATTAGGGAGCTAAAGCACGTGCGTTTTTGAGACGCAGACGGCATCCAGAAGGGAACATTCCGCGTGCTAGGACTGTATTGTCTCTCCAATTTTTATAGTACTCAACTCTAATGGAGAAAAGATTCTTAGCAACGTGAATGTTGTTGTGCGAGGGCAAGTTAAAAGTGAAAATAGCTCACTTCCGGTTGCCGGCTGCGTCACAAAAACGGGCGTGCTTTTAAGCATGCCCGGTTTTGCATGTGGGTAAACTGAAGTCTTTAAGACTGACTTCAATGGAAACTTCTCTCAATGTCATGGTTCGGCTGTCGAATTACAGCCATAAGTACTTAGTCTATTAAAGTTGCCTCGGTAACTTCTCATGTTGTCGTTGTTATTCTTGTTTTATTCTTTCCCGCATTTTCCTCCTGTATGTAATATTGCTTAACACAAAAACGACAGTCGGCTACAATGACTATTAGACTCAGTTTCCGCGGATAGGAAGCTCAATAAAAAGTTAAATTCCGTCGGTTTCAGGTGCTCGAGAAAAGATAACACTAAATCAGTGTTAAATGTAAATGTTCAAAGATTAGTGTCTTTCTTTCTGACGTTTTAAGGCGTGTTTCTTTGCTAATTTTTGAGGTACCTGAATTTGAGAAATAAGTGCCACTGCATATGAGTCCGACCAGTAAGGTGATGGGGATTTTGAGATCGATCTCCTCTCTTCTGTTTCTTTTCTTTAATATGGTCATAAGTTCGGTAACCGTGGACTGGAAATCCTACCATGAACACTCCAGCGTTGATACTGGGAGGAAAGAAAATCTGAGAGAAGTTTTGCCCCTTCTGGGACTCATCATGAATTCAACTTTTTTTTGATACTCTAAGGTTTGGGAGGACAGCAGATTTATGGGTTAGATTAATCCATCGCCCGGACTCGGATACCACTTTCTCCGTGACCCAGAACGTTTTGTTTTAATTCCAGTTCCTTTGTTTTGAACCGTTCGATTCTTGTCGGTGGCCTGACACTGGCTAGCCTGCGAACAGCAGACGTATTTCCGATCGTTCCTCCGAAAATTAATTTCGGAGGAACGATCGGAAATACGTCTGCTGTTCGCAGGCTAGACACTGGCGTGTATCAGAAAACTAAGTCAGTGTAGCGACGGATGCTCGATACGAAGAGTTGGAGTGGTTGGGACTCCATCCGACTTCTAGATTTCAATGACGCTAATCTTCACGTAATTAGTTATTCACGTCTTTGAGAAAGGCATAATAGACCTCTTTAGCTTGGGCGGTTTGTTTTCCCATTGTTGATCACGTGGTATTCTCTGGAGAATTTTTCTTTTGTCCATCTTAAAATTATTCATTCATATACACGGGACTATTTGAAAATTTGAAAGCAAGAATTCTCAAGAGTATCATCACGTGGTCTACAATGGGAAAACAAACCGCCCAAGCTAAAGAGGTCTATTAGTTCCTAAAGAAACTGTTGGGCTGTGTCGGCGCGGGATCTTACGGGGGACAGTTAGTTAAATTTAGGGGGATCCATCTTAATTACAGATTTAGAGCTGTTGCTAAGGGATTGCTGAAAGCGATATTCAGAGGAAAACTACTCTGGACTGTTTTACAGTGCTAAATGATGAATGAGAGAACATTTGCTTTGAAGAAAGTATGATTTGGGCCATGATTTGGCGCGCGTAACTAGTCCCAGTCCGAACTGCGCGTTTAGAATGTTAAGACGGAATCCGCCAGACGTTGGAGTAACAAGTGGACAAAAATCTTGTACCAAGATTATTTACATTGTATTGCAAACTTCTGTAGGGTTCTTTTAATTATCTTCTCAAAACAATTCATTTCTAGCAACACCAAACGTCGAAAACGAATGTTGAACTTCGTATGAAACGCTTAAAAGTTTTGGTGAAATGAAACTGATGATGGAATTTTGCCTGTGTTTCCACAAAATCACTGAACTTTGAAATTTATTTTCTCTCGTTCCCGTGGGAAATTATTTTTCGGTGTTATTTCAGGCAATTATTTATGTATTTAGCTTTCAAAAAATGTAAAAATGACTGTAAAATATTTAAAATTACTCTGGTACAGATTTTTGTCCACTAAAGCCTGAAATTGCTCCATCTTCTATCGGATTTCGTCTTAAATCCCTAAAACTTAAAAGAAAAGAGGAAGACTTTTGATTTTTCCTATAAATCAGAAATAATTTAGCCTTCTTTTAAACCGTACGTATGGAATTAGTACTAACACAAACGAGGGCAGCTACTGTGGGGAGCAGGTTAAAACGGTGGATAATTACGTCACAACTAGGCTTTTGTACATTTATTTTTGCTAGCATTATTCGAGCATTTTAGTGGCATTTTCCCAAGAAATTAATATTTTTTTCCACAGAATACAGAAATAAAAATTATTTTTGACAAAATGAAGACTTAACGTAACCTCTTCAGTTGAGTATCACTGAAAGAATTAACAGAACAACAGATCATTCAGAAAATTATCTTCTGGTGTATTAAAACTTTTACATACGTTGTTGTTAACTTGATATACTAGGGATACGTTTTCGTTAAGCACTCTGAACTGTTAATTATGTTGAAACGTTAAAATTATGACGATTTAAAAACCTCTGTATAAGCATTAACCAAGCATTTTAGTGACGTTTTTGGGGGAAACCCAACATTTTAGTGGAAAAAAATAGAGCAATTTAATTAGAGGTGGAGCATTTTAGTGGGAAAATAAAAGCATAATGTACAAAAGCCTAGTCACAACTTTTATGATAATCCGAGTTTCACAAAACCCATACGTAGCATTAAGCAGCTTGACGTTCTTAATCTGTTGACACCGGTTTATTAAGTTTCGGGTTTGGATGGCTTTTAAGTTTTAAGAGTTTTTTCTATCCTGGTCACGTGGCTGCTCAAATATGGCCGTGATTTAAACATTTTGCAGGAGTCTTCAATGGAACCAACCTGTGCAAAAAAAAAAAAAATTGGAGGTCTGGTTTTCAAAATATGACGGTTGAAAACCTTTCTTAGCAACAAATTCCTAGCTCTTAGGCCTCTGTATTTCGCCTCGATCAATTGTTCTCGAGTCACATGGTCCGAGGCCAAATTTTGCTCACAGCCGTTCATCTCAGATGCGTCACAGACGATTGACCGCGAGGGCCTGAGAGAGCCGTTCTAGAACTGGGCAAGGCCACTTTTCAAATTCTTTTGAGGACGGGCTAGCGCTCGTTATGCCAGCTTCACACTATCGCTATCAACGGCCATTAATTTACCTTTATATATTTCAAGTTGATAAATAGCTGAAAGTTTGTTTCGGCCTAGTTAGCGGTAACGAGTAACACTTTTAACTAGAAAAAAACGTAAAACTTGCAAACAGTCAACAGAAAAACACACTTGTATATATGACGACAAAGGAAATACATCTTTATTAGTACTACTTTTTAACTTTTCCCTCAACTTGAAGGTAATTCTAGCTATACGTTAAGATCTCTTGGAACGAAAATTTCGCCATCCTCAAGACCAAACCATCACAGTATCACCCTGTCGTATGACCCCCACCCCATCCTCGTCAGGAGCTACGTATATTCCAAAGAGCGGAGACCTGTCATATCTTGGATCCCTGTCCTCCGGAAGCCTTATTCTGAAATAAATGCAAATAATTAACATAATTATACAAGTTTAATTAGTGTAATAGGGACAAGCAGGTGATGGATGACACATTTTTCATACCTACAAAGATAGCATATCTGACATTTTGAATGAATGAACTTTATTTATCGTCGATAACGTGGGGAGTGGTCACCCAGTCTCCCGAGCCAGGGCTCATATATAAAACGCTCGACTAAACGAAATACAATTGCATAATAGTTGAATATCATAAATACTGTAAGATATAAAAGTGCAAAAAGCTATATACAGTAAAAATTGATTTAAAAAAAAAGCTACAAGATACAGCTTTGACATTGACATGCTTTATACTCTACAATTTTGATTAATAATTTAAAATGCTGGACCGTGGGGGCTGATTTAGTAGACAAAGGCAATTTATTCCACACATGGGCGATAAAGTAAGAAAAAGAATTATGCATAAAACGATTATTATAAGATGGTTGAGAGACGTTTAATCCACTACCTCGTAGGTTGTAGTTGGTAACCCTAGGCTTCACTGACCTCTCGTATTTTATAGGGCGAGTCTTGGAAGATGTATGAAATACAGTAGGTTCATTAGCCAAGAATATTTGCACTAAGGATTGCAATGTTGGATGTTGTAAGCTTGTTTATGATAGCATATAATAAGGCAAAAGGCATTCTCGTCCCCAGAGCCTACGATCCTTCTGGCCTGTGGTTGGGATCGAGAGCTCTGGTTTGGTCCAAAACCGGAAGTCCGCGATTCACGGACTTCCCGTCAAATCTAGCAAATCTGATTGGTTGAGAATGCGAAACGAATACTCTGCGCATGCTCAGAAAATCGGGTCCGGCCAGAGCTCTCGATCCCAACCACAGGCCAGAAGGATCGTGGGCTCTGGGGACGAGAATGGGCAAAAGGCTCAGTACCTTCGCAAAGTAGCCAAAGGTTCGTCTCCTTTCTTTTCTCCAGTTTTTGGATTAACAATTGGCAGGCTACACCTTTGAAAATAACAAAAATACACGCTTAATTAGTGACAAAAGTTAACTTAAAATGATTTCCAGATTTGGTCATTTTTACTCAATATTTTAGTCCACCCTAATTCACGTTTGCTAAGTTTTGTGATTAGCTCAAAATGCTTATGCATTTAGCCAATAAGAACGAAAGGCTAGTTTGGTCAACAAAACCACGGCCAATGCAACCTCAACCAACCGCGAAATGCTTTCCGTCTTTTCCCGCGCTTACCGGGACAGGTTACGTTGAATAGTTCTACTGCGAACTGTGATTGGGCAACCAAAGTATTGCGGTTGCCCGTTCTATATCTTACCTTCCACATCTGTTTAGATATCGGAATACCACATCTCCTATTTTGATTTTTCTGCCGGCTTCCCATTTGTCCTGTTCAGGATAAAGGAAACTTCAAAACGTCAGACGTTCATTGCAGTTATGAACTGCCATGTAATTACTAAACACGGTGATGATTTCCGCGCTATTTCTACATGTTGGACGATATTTGCGAGCCTCTAAGAAGGGAGAACTGATGTAACGTAAATGATAAAAAGTGAAGAAACAATGAGAGTTTCTACGATAACTGCAGAAATTCACGCGCGCTCATTGGTTAAATTTGATTGTCAATATGCGGACAGACACATGAATTTGAAATTCATGCGACGCGTAAGCGAGCGAGAGCGGGCAATTCGACAATTGATTATCGTAAAAAATAAACTGATGTCAGTTTTTAATGCGTCTGTCCTGTTATTGACAATGAATTTCGTCATAACATTGTCAATAGCTGTGGATCCACGAGGCGATAGCCGCACGAGTGGATCAGCAGACTACTTCGACAATGTTATGACGAAATTCACTGTCAATAACAGGACAGACGCATAAAAAACTGACGTCAATTTGTTAAATTTCCCGTTATGATGTATGGCACACAGCACTGTTTTCACAGGTAATGAACGAGAGTCTGAAAAATTACATGAAATCATATATAATGTCCGAGAACGCCAGAAAACTTGTGGCCAAAACATTTTTTTTAAAAGCTTGCAAGCGTTTCCTTTAGGCGCAAAAAGAAAACATTTGCTGAGCAAGTAAAATGTTCCTTAGTTCAGCGTGACATGTTTTACTCCCGCAATTGAATATTGCATGCGCGCGCAAAACGGAAAAGAGGGGAACACATTTCCACAGGATGTTTTTTCATATAGGGGGCGAGTGTTGGGGGGGGGGGGGGGGGGGGTTCAAGAGCTGCACAATACCCCGCACTTGCCGTTTCTGAACACACGTTTGAAATAGTATTTGTTGCACTGCATGAAATTGAAACCATATTTAACTAAAAGCAACCTCTAAAATCATTGGTTGACAAACTGACCTCTTCAAATGCGCTTAGGCCAGCAACCACAATATTCGGGCGAAATCTTTCCATCTCCATGGGCAAGGGCAGCTCTTTATTTAGCATCGCCAAAGAATCTTCAGCAAGAATCATGTAAGGAGCGAAATCTCCAAATGTCGCCTGTTTAGAGAACAAAAACAATCAATGACTTTTTGCCTTACGCGCACAGATCTCGCTAGTCCAAAAACTGTGTTCATGGGCACTCTTTATTCCCATACCATCTCATCGGATTTGAACGTGCACGATTTTTTAAGATACTTTGGAATTCAGATTCGTGGTACATGACATTGTTAGTCCATAAACTGGACGCTTATTCTGTTAAAATTTTAACAGACACATGAAAGTCAGTTCTTCAATAAAAGAGAACGTTTGTTCCAGGTAATAGTGGTCGTATTAACAAAGGCCTTTCTAGGGAAACAAAAGAATTTGGTCGACTAATTCAAGGGAACAGGGATATTTTGGGGATTATTGTGAGGGAAAAGGGAATAGCTCTACTAGTATTAACGGGAACTTTGGTAAAAGGTTAGGGAACCAGGACAAAAAAGTAGAGAACAAGGGAGAAACTACAGGGGGAGGGATGTGTCCCCGTGGGGGTGTATTAACGAAATAGCCATACGGTTTCCAAGCGCTCTATATCACCTTATCTCCTGCCTCGCCAATATCACTCCATTCTTCGTGTTCTCGAATTACTCGAGGTCTAGACAGCTTGTACATTTTAAAACCTGGTTTGTTCATGTATTTCGAAAACCACTCTGCTGCCTCGTCTCCAACATACTGACCCTCTCCTTCCATTCCAAAGATCCTGTTCAAAACAGGATTTGGTATTCGTAAAAAGTATTGATCAGCTGATCCTATATCACAGTACTGGACCTTTACTAAAAATCTGTCACAATGCTATCTACAGTAAGTATGAATAAACTGATGGCAGCAGAGAAACAGTATAGTAGTATGACTAGTATAACACAGCGCCCTTTTGTTGAGAAACAGAGCAACTAGTCCAATTCTGTATCTTAAGATATAGCCAGCCATTCTCAATTCCCATTCAAATCTCTTTTTCCACATTCAGCAGGCCGCATGCAAATTGGAGCGAGATTTAAATACCGTGCCTCAGCTCGTCAATTTTTATGCTTTCAGTTCAATTTGCATTTTGCATTGTATCCATTGAAAAGATAGCTACGTAGGCTAGATCTGCATTGTAGACCAGCTTTGGTTTTTCATGCTCTACCGAGAGGGGGCCTGAACTAAACCAAAAACAAACTTGTTGACCTTTTGTTTGACAAATGCAGACTAGCAATCTGAGACACTTTAAATCAAGAAAATTAAGACCATGAATAACTTTCCCTATTTCAATCAGTGTTGAAAACTGAAAAACTGCATTTTGGTTTTGGCGTGAATTTACCTTTAATAATAGTTTCCTCTTTTGAAGGAGGTAAGGTCAGAGAGGGATTAATGTTCCTCTTTTTATTCTGTCTGATTTTACATTGCTCTCTTCTGTCCAGTGTTTGTATCTTTAGTTGGGACGGTGAGACATTGGTGGGTAAATTGCATTTTGCCAAACACAGCTAGTAATCAAGCCTATTCACACAGAATCAACTTTATTCAAATAATATTTGCCCTTAAAGTGCCTATGAAGTAAAAAATAATTGCTGCTTATTTGAAAGGCTTTTCTAAGTAAAGAAGAATGGCGTTTTCCTTTTGGGAATATCTTTTCTATTTTTAGAGATATTTACGTTTTTGTATTATGCAAATGAGGAAAGTGATGACGTCATAGGTGGTTCCACTAAAACAGTGCAACACTCAATCAAGAATATCTCCAGAAATATTGGGGCTGTGTTCTTCAAACTTGGCACCGGAAACCTACACCACAAAAGAAAGAGAATGACACCTACTACGTTGTTGTCATGGCAACACACTCGGCTCCAGTCTCTTTCTGTGAAAAACCAAATATCCCCATTTGCAATCTTTTTAAGTGGAACAGAGGGTCTAGCTCGGCACACAAATGATTCCCATATTGCCTTAACTATCCCCACTAGGTTGTTGTTTGTGGATGATTCTTGTTTAGGTTAAAATCTGGAAATTTTAGTCTCAATTAAAACAGGACCAGCGGTATACCTGTTGTCATGGCAACAGCACGACAGGTGTCATTTGGTTTCTTTTGTGATGTACAGTCCTGATGCCAAGTTTGAAGAACACTGCTTTAATATTCCTAGAGATATTGTTTATTGAGCGTTGTACAGTTTTAGTGAAACCACTGATGACGTCATCACTTTACTCACAAAAATGTAAATATCTCTAAAACGAAAAAAGATATTCTAAAAAGAAAAATGCCATTCTTCTATACTTCGAAAGGCCTTGCAAATAAGCAGCAATTATTTTTTACTTCATAGGCACTTTAACACTCTTGTTTTTCATGACATGACATAATTATAGGACCTTTCATCACACAAAAGCACTGGCTGTACCTGATTGTTACAGTGATAATTAACTGACTATAGCTCACATGATCCTTTTGTATTCCCTTTGATCGGCTCTTAATTGTGTATCCAGCTTCAACGTTTCCATTCCAGGTGCATCAAGACAAAGATATTTGCCATCTTCAAAATGTGGAACCACCAGAGCAAGCTTTGGGTCTTTACGCTGGGTAATAAAGTTACCTTTCCCATCCAGAACAATCCAGTGCCTTTGAAGAGAAGAATAAAAAAAATAAGAGGTCAACCTGAATACATGCATGAAATGATATACAAATAAATCTGATCCAAAGTCTCAAGACACTTTGAACTTTTGTCAGCATCTGGGCTGTCTGTCCACCTCACCCACCCCACCCCCAACACAATGTTGCTTTAATTTACTGGGGGAGTGGGCTCGGAAAACTAGATAATGATTTCCCACTTCAAAATAATGCATCATCAATTTTGGCCAGGATTGTAGTACCCAAGCAAGCCTGCAGCATTCTAACATATACCGTAATTAACTCCCTGATATCAGTTTAGGAAATCAATACCCCTACTAACAACAATATTGACAATGATCATTTCCTCTCGTCAATGACCACTTCCTCATGTCCCATTGGACTTAACCTCTCTTTATTAATCGCCACCTCTCAACAACAGCAACACCAGTTAATAAATTACAAAAAGAGCATACAAAACCACAAACCGAGGGTGGCATAGTCTATGTTTCTACTTGGTTTTTGATTCATTGATTGTGTTACTCATTCATATGCTACAATACACATTTTCAAATAATTTAACACTGCTGCACCCCGTGAAAAAAAAAACATCACACCCCATATTTTGCACCCCTACCCCCCATAACAGCAACCTCTCTGCAACAGGCACTTTCCTCTCCCCTCCACAAGGTGGCCATTGTGGACAGATTTGACTGTGATGTTAAGGTCGTTACAGTCAAACTAAGTGAAGCGTAAACCTCAAGATTGCAATAATGAACTGATTATTTGAAACTTGAACCAGCTAGTCGTTTCAAGAATGCAATAATGAATTGATTATTTGAATATTGAACTCGCTCACTCGATCCAGATGGCTCGGGTTCCGTTTTCAAAAAATCAATTCACTATTGCATTCTAGAAAAGACTTAAGTAGGTTTGAAACCTACTAGTCGCAACAGTGAATGGATTTTGACTGTAAGTACAGAAGTGTATTGGCCTCTCAAGATAATTTATATATATTCCTTATATTCCCAAAGCAATCCAATACAAAAAGGAGTCAAATGAATACTTCTTTTGACTTCCTTTCGAGGACATTATGGTGAAAGTAACATAATGCTGTAACCCAGTTAAACAAAAGGTTTGATTTTATCATTGCAAACAGGTTTTGACTAAATACTTTTCTTACAGTTTTCATTGATGCCTTAATTAATGAGTTACATAGGGTTCCTGGCCTGTCAGCCTCGTCAAGCTATACTAAGTATAGCTATGATAGATGCCAAAAGGTGGCAAGGTCTGCAGAAATCACCCCCTTTACCCCAAAATAACCCATGAAAACCTAGAGAAAGTTCATTTAATATGACAAGGGGGGGATGAAGATTCTGAAACTCAAAGCTTGAAATTTTAGCAGCCCCCCTTGCTAGCGGTTCAATTTTTTAGGAGCCCCTCCCCCCCCTTTGATAGTAAAAATTTCAGAGCCCCTCTCCTAGCCCAACAATTTTTTCAGAGCCCCCACCCCCACCCCTTTCGGGTGTGTAAAAATTTTCAGAGCCCCCCTTCAAAATCTTCATGCCCCCCTCCCCCTTGTCATATTGCATGAACTTTCCCCTACAGACCAAAATATTATTTCAGTACAGTTTCAACATTAATAACAAATAGAAAACATGTATCACGTTTCTGTTGAGTTTAAGTTCAATTCTAGCTACCAGCATTCTATAATGAATGCTCCTCTCTGATCAGCCATGCTACTCACTATCTATTCCATATAGATAGTGAGATTAGCATAGCATAGCAGTGTGTAAACATTAAATGAAGGCCTGACTTCTTTGAGTTTTCGAGGTGTCTGCAAAGAGCATCAAGATATGGCGTTGAATGACTCAGTACAGGTAAATTTATAAACAACTTGATTGTTCACTCTCGATTTCTATGCGTGATAGTTGACTCAGGTTACACCCTCGTCAACTATCACACAACAGAAATCTTGACCTCATAAATTATGTAATTGTAAAATAGAAACATGATTTCTAGCCTTTCTAGTCCGTTAAAATCTATTCTAGGAGGCTTTCGTTGCACTCTTCTCAGACCGCCTATGTTCGTAGAAAAACGCGGGAAAAGGAACATAAACAAGTGCTGCTAGAACCCGCGTGACAGCAACGTGATACTCGAACAAGTTGGCGTGGTGCCAGCATTATTTCACTTTACTAAAAGAACACCAGTTTTGCTGTTTAAAGGGGCTCAGTCACGGCACCTTGAGTTATTTTGAACATCGAAAAAATAACCGTTAAATTGAAAGAAACCTAAAAATAACACTTTATAAAGTTAGAAAAACATCAAAGAGATAATAATAAACCATAAAGGAACAAGGATGGTTAAGGATGGAGAAGATTGACACGGATTGCAAACAACGAATTTGAAAAGTTTAGCTAAGCTTTTCAAACGTGACTGAGCCCCTTTAAGTGAGGTACCTCAAGGTTCGGTTTAGTAATGTTTGTTGCGAATTTCCGAGAGTTAAGATGCGAAGTTTTTTTCCCTAAAGAGAGATCAATAAAGCACGTTTTCTTTCCATATGCTTCGGTGAGATGTTATGTTCAACAGTTGTTTGCAGTGATTTAAGTTAAGAGGTGCGTACATTAGTTACACATTTTTTATATAGAAAAAGTGAATATCCTTTTTTAACTCGCATATTTATTTTTATCTAGCCACGTCTGCAGTCTGCACTTTGATATCCAGTCGATTCAAACAGTGAAATACGAATTCCTGTGTAGTGCATGCATGCATGATTCAAACTTCTTCATTGTGAGTCAGAATATCCCAAATATCCATGCTGAATCCGGAAACATACTTTTAATAACCCCCCAGGAAACCCTCGATCGAATATACTTATACTAGTTGACTTAGAGAGCTGCATGGCTTCCTTCTTACCTGTCATACTCCATTCCTTCTTTGAAGCACTTTATGTCACGAACACGAATTCCTTTGCAGGACTTGACAGGGTAAACGAAAAGCCCAGAAACGCGTCCCACTTCCTTGAAAGACCGTCTTCTCTGTTTTTCTCGCAACCATAGTACAGCACAACTTGCCAAGACAGCAACAGGTACGCCAATTAAGAGATATTTTGAGTATGCCGCCATCCTCTACAGACTTCACCCAAGCGTAGGCTGGATCGGCGAAAGCAGGGTCGAGCAGGTCAACAATTGGGTGGCGCGCGTGATCAGAGAATTCGGAATTCACATCAAGCCATTGGGATGGAAGATAAACATCTTTTGAAGCTTGGACGGTTAAGGTTCTGGAAACTGAACAAACTAGTGTCTAACTCAGTGTTAGGGTGGCTGGCTGTATCACGGTCAGGAACTCTGAAATTATATTGGCTCAAATTGTAAATATTGGATGTGTCGACGAAGAGCACATGGTGAATGCAATTTCGTGTCACGCACCCGGGTCACGCAGTACAGTGTGACATTATCGAGCACGAAGTGCGAGACCGACCCGGGGAGACCGATTTGAAATAATTTAATACAAGCATCACAGGAAAAAAAAGTTTTGGTTTGTATAAAATTTGACAAGTGTCAAATTTTATACAAACCAAATTTTTTTTTGCCCGAGCGCGGAAAGGCCTAGGTACGAGTTTAGCGCTACAGTGTTTTGCAGGATTTGTATAAAGCAGCAGTTTTCCCAGTAAAATCTCGTGAGTTAAGAGATGACAACATGAGACAAAGGTAAACTATTCATTCTTTTTCGTTCCTTTATTTACTTTATCCCTACTCAGCAAGATTGTGTGCTCCCTGTGCAAGCATGATTACTGAATTGTACGAGACGAGGTCCAATTACTAATTAATCTATCTATATTTGTTAAACAAATTTCGAAATTAAAAAAAAAAGATTTTGGAGAACTTCTTTTGAGTGAAAACGTCTGTAGCGCGCTTTTCATAAGTTTTGAATCTGAATGTTGGAAACATGAATTGAAAATCACGTGGGTATCCAAATACAAATTTGGGGTGCGTTCCTTTGGGGTGATCCGAGTTCGGATCAGTGATCCAAGATCTGTCTGGATCTGTCTGGATCATGGCGCATCAAAGGAACCGGCGAATCCATGACCAGAGTGGATTCGCCGGTTCCTTTGATGCACCATGATCCAGACAGATCCAGACAGGTCTTGGATCACTGATCCGAACTCGGATCACCCCAAAGGAACGCACCCTTGGCTGCGCTCCTTTGGGGTGATCCGGATCTGGATCAGTGATCCAAGATCTGTCTGGATCATGGTACATCAAAGGAACCGGTGAATCCACTCTGGTTATGGATTCACCAGTTCCTTTGATGTACCATGATCCAGACAGATCCTGGATCACTGATCCGGATCCGAATCACCCCAAAGGAACGCAGCCAAAAGAGTTCAAAATCAGATATCTGTAATTGGACACGTACCTGATCGCGGGCTGATCACGTGAAAACGTGCACGGAGAACCAATCACGATCAAGAATTTCCTCAAAGGTACGATTAATTAGAAGTTGAAACCCCAGTTATTTGAATCGCCGGAAAGTCAACCTTTCAATCAATTTAACAGTGTAATATGAATTCGTTTCTGGCCTTCTGCATCTTAGCGTCCGCCCTAGACAAGACATGAGGGAGGACCATGAATAAAAATTCTAGACCTTGATGGTACCCAGGGACTAGACCTTGACAATCATTGCGGAACTACTGTCTCCGTTTTGAAAAAGAGATGCTGTAATGGAATTTCTGATTCCTCCCTGGCAGGCAGACCCATTCGAAAAACCGAGAGCTTTTTGAGAATTGAGTGAATAATGGACAGTGAAAACTGATGCTAACAAACCTTGCGTCTGAAATAATCTGAATAATGTTGTGTTATTCGTTACTAGGGATAACGATATCTCTTGAAATAATAATAATATGGATATGATTCAACCTTGTCCCCAGGGTCCTGACCCTGGGAACGAGAAGTTTGGTCCTTTTGTTACCCAAACGCCGTGACGCGACTCTTAGTTTATGTACCACTGTACCGTAGTTAAACCGAGAAGACTAGACTTGCCACAAATCGATATTTGCTTCATTATTACCCTGCCGCCCGGTTAGCTCAGTTGGTAGAGCGCCATTCTGCTGTGCGGAGAGGTCTTGGGCTCGACTCCTTGTCCGGACCAATAAGGGAATTGTTAAGATGAATATGAATGGTCGGAAACACTGCCAGACAGTTGACCCCCCAAAAGAGAGCCCCAGGTTGGTAGGGGACTGTTTGGTGTCCTTCTTCTAATTCTTCACTTCAAATTTCAATTTTCCAAATCCATCAAATCTTCAACATTTTATATTATACTCAATTTAAGGCGGGAGTACACCTGAATTTAAGTGAAATTTTGGTAAGTTTAAAGAGAGGTTGAAAGGGAAAAAAGGGTTATGGAACACCACCAGACAGTTGCCCGACCGCATAATGGCACCCAGGGTTGTTGGGCAGCTGTTTGGAGTGTATCTACCAATTTTTAACTTCAAACTCTAATTTTAAAACAACACCAAATCTTCAAAATTTCCTATTTCCATAAATTTTACTAATCCTTTGAGAAAAAACTATTTATCTCCAAATATACCTAAAAATCACCAAAAAATTTACAAAACGACCCAAAACATAGATACGTGAAATGAGCATAGAGATTCTTGATTGTTTGAAACGAAAACGAGATATTTGCATTAAAAACATAATACCCAGCCAAAATACGGCTTTCAGGTGGACCCCCGCCTTAACCTATCCTTTAAGAAAAAATATATCTATCCCAAAATGCCTAAAAATCACCCGAAAACTTACACAAAACCGCAAAACATTGGTTAATGTTATAAATAGAGGGATTTGGCGTTTCCCGGAAACGTGATGAGATATTGGCACAATAGCCTGCAAACAGGCTCTCCGTATGAGTTACCGTAGACCCAAACCGAGATTTGCTCTCCGTATGAGTTACCGTAGTGACCGCGCGCCGTTCGAAAGCAAATCTCGGAATAACTCATACGGAGAGCCTGTTTGCAGGCTATTGACACAAAGGCCATGTTGAGCGACGAAAAAGGTGAGGAGAATGCGCTGCCTTTGTAATGATATATGCGAATGGTTTGACTATAAACCATAGGCCCCGTTTCCTACATCTCCAGTGTTAGATGGTTAGCAGGGGACAGAACGAAAGAACCCACACACTTGTCGAAAAGAATAAGGCATGTAGTTCCCGGTGTTGTGGTCTGGCCTTGTCTCGCGGGTTGGTGCTTCACATAGGGTTAACCTCATTGCACCTTTACCCCTAGGACAGAATTGTCCAAGAAAAATTACTATGACTATGAGTATGACTAAAATTACTGACTATTCATTAGTCCAACGAGCGAAGGGCAATCCTCGTGCGACGTAGTGGATGGTCGCCTTGTTTCACTTGCGGGAAAGTCAATCAGAGCTTTTCATCATTTTTCATGTGCTACGCGCGCGATCGTCGCGAAAGCGGACTTGATTTTCACCAAAACCTTTCCGAGTAGTTTTGCCCTAATAAGGCGGGGGTACACCTGAAAAACACACCATTTCTTCAAAATACTTTCATAACTAAAATTTAATTGTAAATCTACCACTCGCTGGGGAATATCAGGGCTTCCCTGAGAAAAGATAGCTCCTACAACTTGGCAGATCAAAATGATTATTTTTTTATGTTTTGAAAGAAGACCATTAGCTTATTGTTATAAGTATAGATATCTTTGAAAAGTTAAAAACGCATAAAATGGTGACCACTCAAATCTCAAACAGGAAGTCCAGCCTAAGTTTCACTTCATAATTTCGTCAAAATGCACTGGTTGGACACTGACAAAACCTACTTAGAAAAACAAATCCTGAAATTTTTCAGAGGTAAAAATAACTCGTTTTGGGAAAACGAGCTTTGAACTTACAGTAATAGAAATTCTCAGAATAAAACTTCAATACCTTAAGATTCAAATTCCGATGAAAAAGAAAATTCGAATATTTTTTACTGAATTTCAAATGTACTCCCGCCTTAAAAAAAACTCAAAGGAAATTATTTGTGGTTGGATGTGGTCAGCAATATTGGCCGTTTTCACACTAGAGGACGAAAAAATCGACTAGAAGGACAAGTCGTCTCAGACGAACAAATCGTCTATGTGCAAACGGGACGGACAAATCGCCTTTCAGACGAACAAAACGTTTGATGTGCAAACGGGACGAACAAACTTTTCGACAAACGAATCGTCTGATATTTGGCCGTCTGGAAAGACGATTTTTCCAAGACGATTTGCCCGTCGAAAAATGTGGTCCCTGCGACTAGAAATTGGATGCAACATACGAGTACACACTAGTGGACTGGTCCCCGAAGCAACTTGGAAGTTCTTGCGACCAGTCCCCTGGGCCCGGTTGTTCGAAAGCCGGTTAGCGCTAACCCAGGATTAAAAGTTAACCCAAGTATCCACTTTCTTCGTATAAAAAATGTTTTCCATTGATTATGCTTTGCGTAGTTTGAGGTTTTTCAAATTCAACCCTGAAGGAAAAACAATATAAACAGGACACTGCAAAAGTTACAAAACTGAAATCAAAATTCTCGCTAATCCTGGGTTTATACTGTAGCTTTAGATAATTTGGTTTTATCAACTGAGGTTGATAATGTGAATTGGCCACCGTAAAGAGATTCGAAAGCTCACATTTCGAACGTTAGCGATTCGATTCGCGAAGGGCTAACGCTCGAAACGTCAGCTTCCTTCTCTTTACGGTGCAGTGGCCAATTCACATCATCAACCCAGTTGATTAAACCAAATTATCTTGCATTATAACATAGATAGGACCCTGCGCGCGCTCTGATTGGTCAAAAACCTAATATGTTTTATTTATAACATAACTAAAGCAAAGCGCGCGCTCTGATTGGCTAATTCAGCATCTACTATTTGCCCATGGGTGTATGCTGCTGACGTAATCGATAACTAAAGCAGAGCGCGCGCTTTGTGATGTAGCTCAATTTGTTGCGGACAACATTTTGACCGCCGTGATGACACTTACCGTTGTCGATAAGAGTACAGACGACGCTAAAGCACATTCGATTTGTTTTTTAGATAACGAAATTGTCTTGACAACTGAAAACACCGACTCGGACTTGAAAGTGCACGCGCTGCATTATGCAAATGAGCTGCTTGTACGCGTCAGACCTGATATATATATTTTTCAGGATTTTAACGAAATCTTTCCTTGATAATTTAGTATTTTACAAGGAAGCGATTTCAATGCAACTATCGAACTGTAAAGGCTCGTTGAAACAGTCATGATAGTTGATGATAGTTGATATTAGTTTCAACTATCACACGCGTTTGAACACGAACTATAACTATTATTCACTATCATCAACTATCACCAACTATCATGCAGTTTGGACATGTTCAAATTCGACATAATACTTCATGATAGTTTTTTCCCTTTGACCGAGCGGATGATAGTGCACAATAGTTTTTCGATCAGCAGGGGTAACCAAGGCGGGCTCAATGCAATATGGCTAACGCTGAAAGCGAGAAAGTGAGAAAAGCGAAAAATCTGAAAAACAAGGCAACGAGAAGTGGAGTGGTAGTTTAATATGGAACCTAATTGATGAGTACGAGGCCCGGCCATGTGGAACATTTTTTGTGATAACTACCACAATCGGGAAGTAATTGGAAAAGCGAAGAAAGAACTGGAGGTAAGGGCCTCATTACATGAGCCGGGCTGCCCCGGTTAGCCGGGCTACTTCAGTGTGCCGAGATAACTTTCAGCCCGGTATTACATTAGACGAGCCAGCCCGGTTGATGGCTGATGCGATGAACCGCAGAGGACAGGAGCGAGCTTCATTTTGTACTCTCGTTGGCTTAATGTGCCGGGCTGGGCAAACGCGATTAGATGGAAAAATCTCAGCCTGGTTACTGAGCCGGGATCCCGGCACCACGGTATTCGAGATCTCGGTTAACCGGGCTGGTCCGGTTGTCATGTAATCGCGAAGTTGATTTTTGTTGGGTTTAACAAACGTGCCGAGATCCCGGCAAACTGACACCAGTCCGGCTCATGTAATCAGGTCCCAAGTCAAAGTGAATTGCATCATGTTTTCTTTTGGCAAATCTATTTGTTTACAATCGCACGCGGTAGGAGACTAGGTACCAGTTAGCGACGCTAGCACATTCCCCGATTTCGACAAACTATCACGAACTATCATAGACCGTTTCATCGCAAACGTGATAGTCAATGATAGTTGGAACTATCATCGACTATCATGACCGTTTGAACGGGTCTCAAGGCGGCTTCACCACGCGTTGTTTTCCTTTGAAAGAAAATAAAGATATGTTTATCTTTGCATTGAGCTGCTCTGTTCTCTTGTAAATCTCGGTATGTA
>JAHPZR010026048.1:0-10000 GCA_019787425.1 Platygyra sinensis
GTAAAATTCATAGCCGTCCGCCAATTGGTCACTTACTCTTTACCTCTCCACTGCTTTTGAAGTATAAAGCCGATTTTCCTGTCATTATATATTTACCACTACTTTTCACAACTACGATCAGTTCGAAGCTTCGCCGTCGTGTTTTTTTTTCAGCGGTTTCTCATAACACGGTAAAGATTGCAGACGGTCAGGGACTGGAACGAGAAATGCTGCACGGTTGTGGCCTGGTGCAAGCAACATGGCGATCCGTCGATCGTCTTGACAGAACGCGAAAAATTGTTTTGAACACAGAGCAAAGAACCAAACGGCAGTTTTTCAGTTGGGTGCAAGAGAAGGAATAAAGTTGACTTGAAACTGATTTGGCAATCGCACGAAACTGCGTATGTGACCGGCATTTGATTCGTTTGTCGTGGTTTTTCAGTGCTAGGTGTATAAATAATCAACGTGTCTGTATTAAATTTTATTCGTTTAGCGGAAAAAATCGCCATTGCAGCCCCAAACGCGTTCTCTTCGTTCTGATTCTTAAAAGAAAAAAAATTGGCGACCAGAATTTTCCATCCATTTGTGTTTCGCTGCGGAGGAAAAATTTTAGTGACACTTTTTGGCGACCAAATTTTTCCATCTGGCGACGGAAAAAAAAATTCAGTCGCCAGTTGGCGCCTGCCTAAAAAAGTTAATTTCAGACCCTGTATTGTCTTAACTATCCCCATTAAACTGTTGTGAGTGGATGATCCTTGTTTAGGATAAAATCTGGGAATTTTAGTCTTAATTAAAACTGGACCAGCGGCATAACTGTTGTCATGGCAATGGCACAACGGGTGTCATTTGTTTCCTTTGTGATGTACAGTCCTGAAGAACACTGTTTGAATACTTCTAGAGATATTCTTGATTGAGTGTTGTACTGTTTTAGTGAAACCACCTATGACGTCATCACTTTACTCACAAAAATGTAAATATCTCTAAAACAAAAAAAAGATATTCTAAAAAGAAAAATGCCTTTCTTCTATGCTGTAAAAGGCCTTTCAAATAAGCAGCAATTATTTTTCACTTCATAGGCACTTGAACAGTATCCAAAGCAGTACCATGTAATGAGTTTCTTTTGGTAACTTAATTTTGCCATTACTGTTTGAATGTTTCGCTGAAATCATCTTAAACCTTTGTTCCTCTGTAGGATGGATGGGCAGGAAAGACAATCAAAGTAGGAGAAGTTGAATTCAGACCTCTTAAACCTTGTGGAAGGTAAGGCAGTGTCAACATGTATTTATGAATACATGAATTTATTGATAATCATAACTCAAGCAGTGATCATTGTGTCAAAATCATCAAGTGGACAAAAGAGATCAGAGGGAATCCTTTGGTTTTCACAAACTCATATCAAGCTTGAGCAACATATACAGTAAAGTACTGTTAAGTAGTGCTGTTTGTTAGGAACGCACCATACTGTATTAAAATGTGCTAATTATCAACTTTTCCTTGCATATTTTATTATTATGTTGCTCATGCTGTTGAGTTTAGTGAAAACCCGCTGCAACCATATTTTATACCCAGTATATGCGCATTTTAAATAAAACTCTTAAAGAAGTTTAAAAGAGTTTTATTCTCAGAAGAGATTTATTTGTTTTCTAAGGTGTATACTCATTACAGTCAATCCTGCAACTGGAGAGAAGGAAGGAAATGAGCCTCTGGCTAACTTTGCGAAGGTAGTAAAATTTGCATTTTTTTTTTCTCAAGCACTTCAGCATTCTTGGAATTTGATTGTCTAATTCACCTGACAGTTTTTCACTGTGCAAACCCGTCAGTTACAGACTGCTCACATCAGATTTTATTCCCTTGCTAGAAACTTGACATTTTAGTTCACATTTAACTCTAGATATAGACTATGTAAATGTAAAGAAGACACTGCACACTATGTTCAATTCACACTGAAAATGGCAGAAGCATCTGCTTAAACATGTTGGTTAAACTTTCAGATTGTCATGTTTTTATTTAAATGTGCAGTGCCATAAAATACCCATACCCCCCACAGGGATTGGAATTTCCTGGGGGTGGGGGGTCTCTGTAAGATTAAAACATTTGAAGAAACTTATGAAGCTTGATTAGAATTTCCAGAGGGATGTGAAGTCTTTCTGGAACTACACTCTCAATGTAAAGAAACGAATTGCGGTCACTTCGTTCCATAGTCACTTCGTTCCAAGTTACTTCGTTCCATCTTGCGGTCACTTCGTTCCAAATAACAGTCACTTCGTTTCCACAAATAGTCCACTTCGTTCCACGAAATAGTCACTTCATTCACAGTATTTTCCCTAAGTTCTACCTTTTAGTTTCTCTTCAGGACTAAGGACTAAGGTATTGTAAGTCTGCCGGTTAATTAGTGCAATTTGCCTGATGCTTTATCACGTGGGTAGACAGTTAAAAAAAGTCGCGCGTGGGTAGAAAATGTTTTAAAAAGGAATAGTTACTGAAAGGAAAAATTAACATGGTATTGTTTGTTTGCTTGTTAATTAAAGAAAACATCTCAACTCCAATTAAGCATATGTTCACACATCGAGTGTGCTTTTAAAGGTTTTATAGGCATGGGGGTTTAGGGTTTAGCTACATTAAATGATAAAATGGTCTTGTATTCGCTATTTGAATTGCACAACAACATAACATAACTACTTTGTAATTTCCAACTAACATGGAACGAAGTGACTATTTTTTGGAACGAAGTGACGGTAAGATGGAACGAAGTGACTATGGAACGAAGTGACAAGGCAGAGTACAAAATAATGACATGGATTTAGATAATGAGAGCTATCAGGGTAAAAAAACTTTATCTTACTCTTGAATACAAGTTGAAATAACAAATATGCATTTAAAGCTTATTTAATTTGTAGTTCCAGTCATGAACAAGCCAATAGACAGGTGTTGTCTATGATGCTATCCACTCTAGTGAATGCATAAGTTGTAAAACATTGTGCATACATTTAGTTTCTTATATTTATTGTTTATTTGCTTTGTAATTGATTTCAGGATAAGGCTCCCTGAAGACAGAGATCCAAGACAAGGCAGTTCTCCTCTCTTTGGAGTCCATATCGCTCGTGAGGGGGATGGGGTGGGGGTTATAAGACTAGGGGATAGTGTAATGGTTTCCTGGTAAATTTTATGTTACTAGGTATATAGGGAATCAGTATTCTTGACAGACAACAATATATTGAAAGATATATATTGTTGAAAGCTCTGGGAAACAGGCTTTTAACTTAGTATCCTTCTCAAACTCATTAATAACTCATTTGAGTTAAAACAAAGAAAATTGACCGCCATGAAGGAGATTTGAAAATCCAGTCTTAATTAGCATAGATTTTGACGATTTTTTTTTCTCGGCTTACTCCTTAATTTTTGCTTTGGTTGAAAAGATATATGAAACACTTGAGACAATGTTCCATTGGCCATCCAAACACCTTAAATCTCGTCAAAAAGACTACGCTGAGCGTCATATTTTCAACTCTCCTCTCGGTGTTTGGATATCCCTTAGAAACGCTGTCTCTCTTGTTTGATACATGACATCCAACATGTCCTTAAGGATGGTTCAAATAACCAAGAAGAACAATTGAAAGCAATTTTCTTCAGAAAAAAAGTGGATGTCCACAGGATGATGGATGCCCATCTGGGAAGAAAGCTGGAAGTTAGCCAAGAAAAAATCATTGTTGTGACCTAACATGACTACAGTGCAGTGGCAGATCTAAGGGATAGGCCCAGGGAGCCAAATTTCCCCCCCTCCCCTCCCCTTAGCTCAAGGTCAGGATCCACCATTGCAGTAGAACCCTCCGTTATGGCCACCTTGTCATGACCACTTTCTTTTGTCCCAGTGAGACGTACGTACTTAAATTTCTAATAAGAAAACCCTATTAATGTGGCCTCCCCATTGATATGGCCAAAGGTTGTGATGACATAAAAGAAGGCCAGTTGAGGAGACTGTTCCAGGGGGTACTCCCAGAAAAGTTGGGTGGGGGTGTGCGGCCCACCTCCCAAAACCCTTGCCCTATTTATGACCAAAATCTGCTATTTGTGCTACCCTATTTATGATCGGACCAAAAATGTGATACCCTATTTATGACTGTTGCAGCTGGAACAGTTGCCCTAAACATGTTGATGGTCTTACTGATAATGATGAAAAAGTGGCTTCTCCTAAGAAACTTACCCAATTTAAGACTTAAGTGCTAAAACCACACCCTATTTAAGACCAAAATGGCGATACCCTATGACTACAACGGCTGAAAAACCCCACCCTTTGGGGCTGCACATTCCTATATAACCTATATAAGGGAATACCTCGGGAAACTGTGCCAGATTCGACTCATGTTCAATACTTTTTTGTGTATTCTGTAATCCGGGTGGAATAGCGATACTCACCGTTACGTCACTTATTGTCATTAATGTGCCACCCAGAGGTTTATTAGCTGTCAAAACAAAGGATTCTCTTTTGTAGTTTTCAATATTTAAACATCAAGACTTGTTTGTAAACAGTGAATTTCGCTATATAGCTGGTTCATGTACACCAGCATGAATTATGGTGAATATTAAAGTGTTACTGCGAGGCAAAGATTCTCTTGTCTTTTTGGCTGATCTGTTTCAAGCCTGGAGAAAAACGAATTAATTATAAAACACCCTATTTTACCGTCATTCAGCCAACTGACAAATTTGCAGTCGTGCTACATCCTCCAGAGCAAGCAATTGTATTTGCTGTGATTTCTCATTTGTTTTTTTAATTTTGTAGAAACGTCAACATTTAATGGTTCGTTTCTGGTATTTACCATCCCTGTATCCTTCTGATTTCCATGTTATTTTATTTCATGTTACGTTGTATGCAATAAATGTTTTTTATCAAACTTGACAATGCAACTCTTGAGCTGTAAGGGCCGTTTAAATTGTTTAAGGAGCTTAAGCAAACCACGACGACGACGGCAACGAGAACGTCGCCACACAAAAGGTTTAATGAGACAAACAATAGCTGTGTACGTGCGTTATAAATCTTTGAACATTTATTTGCCGTTCTTTGCAAAACAAGAACGTGAAACGATCAAGTGCTTTAGTCTGAGGAAAGCGAAGGACGGCGACTAATTTTTCGTATTGAATCGTTCACTGCCATTGCAAATTTAGCTAGAACACGTTTTTAGAACCGTGGGCGTACGACTGCAAATATTTCGCTATTAAAACATGAATTTATTTTTGGCTAACCGTCGTTCTCGGCGTCTCCTTCGTCGATGTTTTAGCTCCCGTAGGACTGACTTGTGTTAGAAGCAATGTTTCCAACAGTCATCTTACGTCAGGAAGCGAAGTTCTGAACATTCCGATCCAAAATTCAATTAAAAGCGATAGCTGTCCTCAGAATAACCCGCGTAGCAGGCGTCCGAAAGGGAGGGAAAGAGGAAAGGCGACTGCGCAAAGCGCGTCCCGCCTCGAAGCGTGCTCGAACCTCCCGCGTTCATTTTGACCCTTTCCTTCTACGGCCTGCTCTTCAGAAGCTCACGTACGCTCTACCAACAGTACGTCTCTCTTCACCCCAGAGAAAACAATGAAAACGGATTTTCCATGGTTGACTTACAGTATGGTTAAGAGATAAATTCACTTTAATTATAGAAGCGGCCTATGTATTACACTGGTAAAAAACGACGGGCATTTGAGAATACAACACACTACATTTCTCGAGTGTTCTTAAATGTCCGGAGTGTTTTGTCACAATGTAATACACGGCTTAGGCTTCATTTGCTTTTTGATATAGATTTTACACGCGCAAAACAATAAAACACGCTTTTTCTGGGTTATGTTTTATTTAAGCAATAGTCGACAAGTTTCTGGGTTATTTAACAAATAAAGAAGCCTAAGCCGTGTATTACATTGTGATAACACACGACAGGCTTTTGAGAACACGAGGGAAATGTAGAAAGCACGAGCCGCAGGCGAGTGTTTTCTACATTTCTCGAGTGTTCTCAAATGACTTGAGTGTTTAGTCACAGTATGATACACGGCTTAGGCTTCTTCATTTGCTACGCGCGCAAAACAATAAAACACGCTTTTTCTATGTTTTATACTCTGATAAAACATACGTTTTTTACCATTCAGAGCGCGCACAGGGTCCCATCTATGTTATAAAGGTTGATAAACCACACGGGATGTTGGTAGTGCACGAGAAGAATTCGTAAATCACGAGCCGCAGGTGAGTGCTATTTACGAATTCTTCGAGTGCTTTACCAACATCCAAAGTTGTTTACCAGCCTATAAACCATAGAAACTTGTGGTCTATTGCTTTTATATAAAATTTAGAAGACGCGCGATTTTTCCATGAGTTTACCGGCACAATAAACCATAGCTGATTGACCAATCAGAGCGCGCCCATTGATTTGGTTATTATATAAACTCTGATAAAACATGGGTTTTTGACCAATTAGAGCGCGCGCAGGGTCCTGTTTATATTATAAATCTAAGTACAGAGAGTTGCAGTGAGCAGGTAAGAATTCGTTCTAGTTTCATGCTAGCATTCGGAAAACGCCCTGACGAATGCGTCTTGATCAATCAGAGAGGCCTCCGTCGTCCTAACCAATCTTTTTACAACACGAATTTTAGTTTCGCTTTATCTTGTTTTTGTGCTAGGTTAAGTTTAGCAGCTCCGGTGTTATTCAGTATCTAATAGGAGTTCTGACACGCGAACTTAGCTGAACTAGAAAATTAATGGCCATCAGTTATGTTTTCCGATATTTAATAATTGAAAGAAGATTGAAAGGTTAAGAATTTTCCAACTCACAACTCTGTCCAGTGGTCAACATCTCACAGCAGCCGTCAATACCGGCCGGTGTTCAGGCCAATGCCGCACATTGAACTTCTTTTCCCCTATTGTTTTATTTATTACTGTATCTAGAATAAAGGTACTTTTTTAGTCATTTTTTATTTAAATAAAACACTACAGCTACTTACATTACCTGCAGTATTAGTACAGTTACTTTCACCACTTGCAATAACAGTACAGCTACTTACACTACAACTATGTCAATACTACTTTTTTAAATTGCAAAATTACATGATATCGTTAAAACTTTGAGATACGCCACTACGCAAACGGAAAAACATATAGAAAAATTTCGAAGAAACTAAAAGAAATAAAGAAATATAACACCTTTACTTTTATTGGAACATGGAAAATAGGGTTGGCAATAGACTATTGCAAAGAAAATAGAACAGGGAAAATACTTTACGCATCGCAAATGCAGAGAGTGGTCCACTTAGCCTGCTTAGCTTCGTATTTTCTGCAGTTTGAGTTTTTATGACCTCCAAACCTTCACGATATAAAGGTTCTGTTGAATGAACCATTAAAAGGCTAAAATTGAAAAGCCAGCAAGGGAAACTTAAGCAAAAGCTGACAAATAAGTTAAACAAAAATACCCACAAGAGAAGAAACATAAACTTGCCTAAAAAAGCTTATCGACGAACATGCCCTCGCTCTTGCCTTCCCTGAAATGCAAGGGTGACCGACCTTCAAATGGGTGTGTCATTTTACTTAATACTTACTAATGTATGTAAGACGATTGCCGCACAACATTCAAAAAATTAAGTTACCAAAAAAGCCTCATAGCGTGGTAATATTTTTAATACTGAAGGTAAGAAGATCTTATCGAGATTTACTTGAAGCTCACAAGCTGACCCCTATTTCTATTAAAACGCACGTTTCCCGTTAGTTGAAAACACAAAAATTTAACATAATTTAACATAATTTATATAGCGCTAACTCCACTAATAAGCGCTTTACAATTCATAATATCAGAATAATTAAAAAGATCCCACCAATAATAAAATATTACAGTCTTATTTATAAAAATATCACCATAAATCCCATTCTAAATTATCAAAAAATTAAACATTATATGCTTTTTTAAAAAGATCAGTAAACAAGTGTTTCTTGAATAAATTAATTGTATCTAGACTTCTAAGATAACAACACGCTTCTAAGACTTCTAAGATAATAACACGCGCATGAAGCATTCTCACAAGGTTTGACATTAAATTTCTAGAGAATGCTTGGGGATTTCATCGCGGGGTCACCTGGAGAAATGAACTACAGTGAGGTTTAAATAGTGTTCAAAAAGTTGATGTCCTGTGAGTAGATTTCTGCACTTATTGCTCGAACTTTGGGCGGAATCCGTCTTAATTACGGGAAAATCTCAAACCGAGACCTTGTCGTATTGACCCGAGCGATAGCGAGGTCAAGACGGCAAGTACGGCAAGACCGTGTTGCAAATTTATGTCTTTGACTGCTGCCAAAAAGCTGGTCATATAGATTTCCCTGGTCCAGTCTGCCAAATATTACAGTATTTCACCGAAGGAAACGGGAGGAAATTCACTGTCAGTTTTTCTTTTTGTTCTCATATTGACGTCATGAAATATCGAAAAATCACTGAAGTTTTCTTTCGAGCGCGAGCGTCCGCGCGTCGAGATGGCCGTACCCGATGAGAAAAAGTAAACCTTTCTGGCGGGGCGATCTGGGTATAAGCTACGAAGCTACGATGTTGGCCAGGCCACTAAGTCAAAACAAATTTTCTAAAAGTTCGCCAATATATGGTCTCCATTGCTTAGTTGGCGTATTTCTTGATCGGTTTACCCGTTTGTGGTTTTAGCTCTCCAGGTAGTAGAACAAAAGTGCTCCTCTCAGATGGCGTCTTTTTCTTACTCAAAATACCTCTTGTTCGGTTTGCCTGTCGTTGTCTTCGCGGGTCTTGCTGCACTGTGGTGGGAACGGAATGAGAGAAAAAGATCTTACAATGAGGTGGGTCGAGTTTCAGACCTGATCATTTACCCTGTCAAATCCTGCAAAGGAATTCGTATGGACGATGTGAAATGTTTCAAAGAAGGAATGGAGTATGATAGGTAAGACTTATTCAATACTCAGATCATCCTCAAGAGGTTTTTTCTATTTTCTGCGGTTTTCAACTGAAGTTATTCCTCCATGGGACGGAACGTCCATTCGTTGAGTTTGTGCTCTGACTGATATCCAACTAGCTCATCATTAGGTCATTCTATTCCCCCCCCCCCACTTTCCCCCTCCATTGAGGAGCTTTGAATTGTCCCCCTAAGAAAGGAAGATTAATTTCATTTGTTAGTATTATACTCGACTCATTAGCTACTTAAGCTAGGAGACTAATAAACTTCAGGCCCTCGAGTAAGCTAATAAGCTTAAATAAAGTTTTCAGTTTTCAGTTTCAGTGCCAACACACTTCCCCCTTCAGAATTTATTAAAAGATCAAAGACAGATACATGCCATGCAGTTGCTCCCTCAGATTTCCTAGGTCCTCAGTAGGGGGAAGAGGAGGGAGGTGCAGATAAAAAATGGAATGCCCCATATCATGAGATTATTCACTATGCTAAGGGGGCAATCGTCATCCTAAAATAGATGTACTTAATTAAAGGGCATATAATTAGTTTACTATATTTTTTCCCTTTCCACTTCTTCTTTCACTGTACTTGTTTTGTTAATTATTTTGTAGTTATGTTTGTTAAGTGGAAGTGGGAATAAATAAAATAACATAAAAATAAAAATAAATTAAATCATTCTCTTGTAGGCTTAATATTTTCAAACCAGTCGGTATGAAAATAAGACTGCTGATTGCAGATTGCAGACTGCAGACTGCAGACCAGGGGAAAATGAAGACTGTGCTAGTAAAATGCAGACTACAGAACAGGGGAAAACACAGACTGCAGACTTTTTCAAGTATATATCATGTGTTACTTCCCTTATTGAGTGCTATCCTGGGTTATACAGGCCAACCACATTGAAAGACTACACTCCGGTTAGCCGTAAATATATCAGTAAGGTTAGCCTGAATAATGCTCCAGTTAGCCTGTTTAACGTTAGCTCTCGCTGATAGAAATAGTAACCCAATTCAGCTGAAAAGTCTTCAGTCTGCAGTCTGCATTTTACCTCTGGTCTATCATGTGTACCTCTAGCATCTTTAACAGCAAGGAAGCCATGATT
>JAHPZR010026048.1:15000-21541 GCA_019787425.1 Platygyra sinensis
TTGTAATTGTTTAATATCTATGCGTTAGTCAGTGACAAAGCACTTTGCTTTCTTTCGTCTATCTGAATATTTTTTGTTCGTTTTTGTTGTATATATGTTGCTAAAGTTTAATTGTTTTGAAGGTGTCCAATAACAACAGTCAATCCTGCAACCGGAGAAATGGAAGGAGATGAGCCTCTCGCTACTTTGCGAAGGTAATTTATTATACTTACTGGTAATAATAAGCACTTAATAACTGGTCCTAAGTGAGTTTTTGTTTCCCTGAGACCTGCATTGAGGTTGAGTGGAAACAAAACTCACTGTTTCCTATGGGGTCAGTCATTAAGTATTTTGTTACCCTCCACTTCAAAACTTGAAATGAGTTCTTTATTATTTGTAAATACCAATTACCAAAAGAAACATGTCCAGAGTCATTTGTCTGGACTTACAATTTCATATAACTAACTGCTATAAAAAAAAACTAACTGCAAACTATTTACAAATTTATGAATAACAATTAGCTAAAATTAAAAAGGAGTCTGTTTCACAAAACAGCGTGTACGGCTTTCAGTCTTGACACATGGCAGGATATAAGGGGCCCCGTTTTTCTAAGGCCCCTTGATCTCTAGGGTGGAAGTGGTTCATGAAGGGGATGGGTACTACTGCAACAAAACTATTTGCTTGATTCCGCCTGGCACACAAATTTGCTGCAGTTTCAAGGAGCATGTCTTGACCTGATCATGTACTAGTCAAAAGCTCAAGTTGCTTTTTCCCTAGGCAGTTAGTGAGTTTTGTTTGTCCAAGGGAGTTAATGAGTTTTGACCAACAGCACATAACACGCTCGTCCTCCTCCAAATTATCAGAAATCATATTTGAGTCATAAGATACAGGTATAAGAAATAGCTTTGATCAAGCAAATAATGAAATATTTTTTCATAGAGTCACACTCCCAAATAACACCTATTTAAAAACACTGAGGGTTTTTAAAATGATGTTTGCAATATTATATTTAATATTATTTATTTCAGAATAAGACTCCCTGAAGATAGAGATCCAAGACAAGGCATTGCCCCTCTCTTTGGAGTCCATGTGGCTCCTGACAGCAATGGGTTGGGAGTTATAAGGGTAGGAGATAGTGTAATGGTTTCTTTGTAACTGCCAATGTTCGGTAACTACTCTGAAAACATTTCCAGTGTTTTTAGCTTGAGTGTTTAGCTTCCAGTGTTTTTAGCTTTAGCTATGATTTTACGCACACGGCCGGGTATTTTCTGATGCTTCATTACCAGGAAGATCCTTATGGTTATGATTACATGTATTTAGGGCACAAAACCCATGAGGAGCCTGACTGAAGGGCATTAGAACATCTATTTCTTTTAAACCAGCAAGACCCAGGCAGTTAATGCTTGTTATGTCATGACATTTCATGCCAGAAGATAATCAGAAGACAATAAATTTTGATAATAATCTGTTTAACCTAGTAGAAAGTCTTGTGCACAAAGCATGCCAAAATAAGCATGTGCTGTCTCAGGTGACGATTGACTCCTGTTACCGGTGCATGAATTTTTCCACATAGCTTATAATATATCATGGATGAAATTTTTAGTATATAAATATTTTATCATATATAATGTGCGTTCCAATCGGTCACTTTCGACATATTAAATTTCAGCTTGATAGTGAGGCCTAGAAGACACAAACAAAAGAAATGAATAAACATGGTCATTCAATTCCCTTTGTTTGTTTATCTGCTAAATCTCACTGCCAAGCTCAATTTTAAAGGGGCTCAGTCACGGTTAAACAGTTTGAAAAGTTTAGCTAAACTTTTCAAATTCGTTGTTTGCAATCCGTGTCAATCTTCTCCATCCTTAGCCATCCTTGTTCCTTTATGGTTTATTAGTATCTCTTTGATGTTTTTCTATCTTTATGAAGTATTATTTTCAGGTTTCCTTCAATTTAACGGTAATTTTGTCGATGCTCAAAATAACTCAAAATACCGTGACTGAGCCCCTTTAAAATACCGAAAACAGTCTGTTACTTGGTTCATGACTCGTAGCATTATGTTGGCTTAATTTAATAAGATAAATAATAAATTAAGATTTTATCAGATCAAAGAAATTGAGATAAATAAAAAAATCTGGTTGTTTCCCAAAGTGGTACACGTGCTTGCATAACTTAACAACAACCACCATTTTAATTTGCTTAGTACATAAAATATCATGGAGTGAAAAATAATTTAAACTTAAATAAGCAAAAGAACTACTTAAAATAGTGAGACTTAAACAAGCTGAGTAGTTACAAAGATTATTATGCTTTAGATCGGTTGTAGGAAAAATAAAGAAAAGAGGAGGGAGAAAGAAAAGATATAGATATTAAATATAAAAAGAAAGAAAGAAGAAAAAGAAATATATTAAGTAGTGATTAAGTACCAGTTATTGACAACGCATCGTTTAAATAAGAGCGATAATAGCTTGAAGAAAAATACTAAGCTTCGCATTAAGCAAAGGAGCTCAGAAATTTTTTGAAGTGTCGTTTGATCATAACATGGATGTTCAATATCAAAGAAGTACACGGTAAATTGAGGCTGCATTTCTCTGTCAACCTATTATTTGGAGTATGGCAGCCATATTGCGCGACTCCGTCGTCGTGCGTACGCGCCCACGAGCAATGCCGCTAGCTATGATAACTGAGAAAATCAACTCATGGGTTTCGTTTTCTTTCCTATATGGGTATTGAGGTCGCCGGAGCACCGCTATAAAGCTTATGAATTTCAGATCAATTTTGTAATAGAGCATGGTTAGTTTCAGCAAATCTGAGTTAAGCGTGCACCGAACTCAGCATGTTTTCTGTGTGTGTGTTTGGCAGGAGTGCATGTTACCATTCTATATAGGTATATTATTATATTGTTATTGGAAAGTCAGCATTTATTATTATTCGAATTTCATAAATTAACTAACAATTATTCTTTGAAATCGAGGTAAATATTCTGCCACTATACACAGGAAGTGATCTCAACGACATTTTCAGAAGGAAACCATTAAAACTCGATTTAATTGACCTCTCAATTCATGCGTGGAAAACGTGCAAGCGGTACAAAGCATGCGCGAATTCGCGAAACTATTTACAGAATCTTTGAACATGGAAAATCTATAGTTAATATTCGAAAAAACCTCGTGACAGTCTAGAATAGTGGTCCTTAGACACCGTTCAAATCAGTGTGAATCAAAAGTATGCTTTATTCAAAAGTATGCTTTATTCAAAAGTATGCTTTATTTTTGTTTTGCTTACGCATTATTCACTCGGTAGGAGGTGAATAATGCTCATTAGCCAGAGATAGCGAACCAATCAGATTGCTTAAAACACCAAGATCACTGAGTGTGTATATACTAATTGGTCTTATTATTCAACTTTCATACACTGTACGAATTCCGATTTTCTGATTGGTTGATTTGTACCTCGTGACACTGGGTTATGACGCAACAACCTCCTTGACGTCATTATCGTGGTGTAATAGCCGTGGTGTAAATTCTATACACCACTGTCATTACACCATGGCTTTGGCTGACTCAAAGTTTGACGATTTTTGCTTGCAGTGTATTCAATTTGAATAATAAAAATGTTAACGCACTCATTGCTCGTGAATTATCGGGATTTACCTGCACTCGTTCACTAACAATGAACTCGAAATTTTCAATACCGCACGAGGCCGCCGAGTGCGGTATTGAAATTTCTCGTTCATTGTTAGTGAACTCGTGCAGGTAAATCCCGATAATTCACGAGCAATGAGTGCGTTAACCTGTAATTACACTCGACTTAAAGTCAGTGTTGTTATAATTAATTAATAATAATTAGGGAGCTAAAGCACTGCGTTTTTGAGACGCAGACGGCATCCAGAAGGGAACATTCCGCGTGCTAGGACTGTATTGTCTCTCCAATTTTTATAGTACTCAACTCTAATGGAGAAAAGATTCTTAGCAACGTGAATGTTGTTGTGCGAGGGCAAGTTAAAAGTGAAAATAGCTCACTTCCGGTTGCCGGCTGCGTCACAAAAACGGGCGTGCTTTTAAGCGCGCCTGGTTTTGCATGTGGGTAAACTGAAGTCTTTAAGACTGACTACAATGGAAACTTCTCTCAATGTCATGGTTCGGCTGTCGAATTACAGCCATAAGTACTTAGTCTATTAAATTTGCCTCGGTAACTTCGCATGTTGTCGTTGTTATTGTTGTTTTATTCTTTCCCGCATTTTCCTCCTGTATGTAATATTGCTTAACACAAAAACGACAGTCGGCTACAATGACTATTAGACTCAGTTTCCGCGGATAGGAAGCTCAATAAAAAGTTAAATTCCGTCGGTTTCAGGTGCTCGAGAAAAGATAACACTAAATCAGTGTTAAATGTAAATGTTCAAAGTTTAGTGTCTTTCTTTCTGACGTTTTAAGGCGTGTTTCTTTGCTAATTTTTGAGGTACCTGAATTTGAGAAATAAGTGCCACTGCATATGAGTCCGACCAGTAAGGTGATGGTGATTTTGAGATCGACAAAATTACCGTTAAATTGAAGGAAACCTGAAAATAATACTTCATAAAGATAGAAAAACATCAAAGAGATACTAATAAACCATAAAGGAACAAGGATGGCTAAGGATGGAGAAGATTGACACGGATTGCAAACAACGAATTTGAAAAGTTTAGCTAAACTTTTCAAACTGTTTAACCGTGACTGAGCCCCTTTAAAATTGAGCTTGGCAGTGAGATTTAGCAGATAAACAAACAAAGGGAATTGAATGACCATGTTTATTCATTTCTTTTGTTTGTGTCTTCTAGGCCTCACTATCAAGCTGAAATTTAATATGTCGAAAGTGACCGATTGGAACGCACATTATATATGATAAAATATTTATATACTAAAAATTTCATCCATGATATATTATAAGCTATGTGGAAAAATTCATGCACCGGTAACAGGAGTCAATCGTCACCTGAGACAGCACATGCTTATTTTGGCATGCTTTGTGCACAAGACTTTCTACTAGGTTAAACAGATTATTATCAAAATTTATTGTCTTCTGATTATCTTCTGGCATGAAATGTCATGACATAACAAGCATTAACTGCCTGGGTCTTGCTGGTTTAAAAGAAATAGATGTTCTAATGCCCTTCAGTCAGGCTCCTCATGGGTTTTGTGCCCTAAATACATGTAATCATAACCATAAGGATCTTCCTGGTAATGAAGCATCAGAAAATACCCGGCCGTGTGCGTAAAATCATAGCTAAAGCTAAAAACACTGGAAGCTAAACACTCAAGCTAAAAACACTGGAAATGTTTTCAGAGTAGTTACCGAACATTGGCAGTTACAAAGAAAACCATTACACTATCTCCTACCCTTATAACTCCCAACCCATTGCTGTCAGGAGCCACATGGACTCCAAAGAGAGGGCAATGCCTTGTCTTGGATCTCTATCTTCAGGGAGTCTTATTCTGAAATAAATAATATTAAATATAATATTGCAAACATCATTTTAAAAACCCTCAGTGTTTTTAAATAGGTGTTATTTGGGAGTGTGACTCTATGAAAAAATATTTCATTATTTGCTTGATCAAAGCTATTTCTTATACCTGTATCTTATGACTCAAATATGATTTCTGATAATTTGGAGGAGGACGAGCGTGTTATGTGCTGTTGGTCAAAACTCATTAACTCCCTTGGACAAACAAAACTCACTAACTGCCTAGGGAAAAAGCAACTTGAGCTTTTGACTAGTACATGATCAGGTCAAGACATGCTCCTTGAAACTGCAGCAAATTTGTGTGCCAGGCGGAATCAAGCAAATAGTTTTGTTGCAGTAGTACCCATCCCCTTCATGAACCACTTCCACCCTAGAGATCAAGGGGGCCTTAGAAAAACGGGGCCCCTTATATCCTGCCATGTGTCAAGACTGAAAGCCGTACACGCTGTTTTGTGAAACAGACTCCTTTTTAATTTTAGCTAATTGTTATTCATAAATTTGTAAATAGTTTGCAGTTAGTTTTTTTTTATAGCAGTTAGTTATATGAAATTGTAAGTCCAGACAAATGACTCTGGACATGTTTCTTTTGGTAATTGGTATTTACAAATAATAAAGAACTCATTTCAAGTTTTGAAGTGGAGGGTAACAAAATACTTAATGACTGACCCCATAGGAAACAGTGAGTTTTGTTTCCACTCAACCTCAATGCAGGTCTCAGGGAAACAAAAACTCACTTAGGACCAGTTATTAAGTGCTTATTATTACCAGTAAGTATAATAAATTACCTTCGCAAAGTAGCGAGAGGCTCATCTCCTTCCATTTCTCCGGTTGCAGGATTGACTGTTGTTATTGGACACCTTCAAAACAATTAAACTTTAGCAACATATATACAACAAAAACGAACAAAAAATATTCAGATAGACGAAAGAAAGCAAAGTGCTTTGTCACTGACTAACGCATAGATATTAAACAATTACAATGCTATCAGATCCAATTGCAGACTTGATAGTTTAACATAATGATGCAAAGGAGCGCAAACAAAAATGTTGCCTGTTTCCG
>JAHPZR010026049.1:0-12651 GCA_019787425.1 Platygyra sinensis
TTGGGTAAAATAATTAAGGAGGGGCTCCGATTAAGCCAGAATTGGTCCAAGCAGTCATGGCAAAGACTTTAGGGCGGCAGGAGCAAGCCTGGCTATTTTCAGGACATTTCTCTGCCAATATATGTCTGAATTTATGAAAACCGTGTCAACTTTGCCCAAAACTTTTTCGCCTGCCTGCCGGCGATAGCCGGCAGGGAGGCCTCTGTGGTGCGTCTAAACCCAAGGGGACTTGCGTCCAAGTGGCTTGCAGCAGATAGCCCTGGTGTCTGGCTACTAGCTGATACCAAGTAGGGGTCCCAGAAATTATCCCCAGGGGGGTGGCTGGGTGACAGAGAGAGGCATTTTCCTCAGTTAAAATGCTGATTTTGGTGACAGCACAGCTCTGGCCAGCCAGTTGCCTGGTAGCTGGGAGACCAGACAGACACAAGCTAGGTTGGTGAGTACTCTAAGTGCTGGCACACTGCCTGTGGATGATTAAGTGAAAAAGGAGGTGTATTTTTCTGGAAAAGTCCCAGGCCGTTGGTTTTGTTGTGAGCACGGTTTTCAAAAATTCCAGACATATATTGGGGTAAAATAATTAAGGAGGGGCTCCGATTAAGCCAGAATTGGTCCAAAGCAGTCATGGCAAAGACTTTAGGGCGGCAGGAGCAAGCCTGGCTAATTTTCAGGACATTCTCTGCCAATATATGTCTGAATTTATGAAAACCGTGTCAACTTTGCAGCAAAACTTTTTCGCCTGCCTGCCGGCGATAGCCGGCAGGGAGGCCTCTGTGGTGCGTCTAAACCCAAGGGGGCTTGCGTCAAGGAGGCTTGCAGCAGATAGCCCTGGTGTCTGGCTACTAGCTGATACCAAGTAGGGGTCCCAGAAATTATCCCCAGGGGGGTGGGCTGGGTGACAGAGAGAGGCATTTTCCTCAGTTAAAATGCTGATTTTGGTGACAGCACAGCTCTGGCCAGCCAGTTGCCTGGTAGCTGGGAGACCAGACAGACACAAGCTAGGTTGGTGAGTACTCTAAGTGCTGGCACACTGCCTGTGGATGATTAAGTGAAAAAGCCGGTGTATTTTTCTGGAAAAGTCCCAGGCTGTTGGTTTTGTTGTGAGCACGGTTTTCAAAAATCCAGACATATATTGGGGTAAAATAATTAAGGAGGGGCTCCGATTAAGCCAGAATTGGTCCAAAGCAGTCATGGCAAAGACTTTAGGGCGGCAGGAGCAAGCCTGGCTAATTTTCAGGACATTCTCTGCCAATATATGTCTGAATTTATGAAAACCGTGTCAACTTTGCAGCAAAACTTTTTCGCCTGCCTGCCGGCGATAGCCGGCAGGGAGGCCTCTGTGGTGCGTCTAAACCCAAGGGGGCTTGCGTCAAGGAGGCTTGCAGCAGATAGCCCTGGTGTCTGGCTACTAGCTGATACCAAGTAGGGGTCCCAGAAATTATCCCCAGGGGGGTGGGCTGGGTGACAGAGAGAGGCATTTTCCTCAGTTAAAATGCTGATTTTGGTGACAGCACAGCTCTGGCCAGCCAGTTGCCTGGTAGCTGGGAGACCAGACAGACACAAGCTAGGTTGGTGAGTACTCTAAGTGCTGGCACACTGCCTGTGGATGATTAAGTGAAAAAGCCGGTGTATTTTTCTGGAAAAGTCCCAGGCTGTTGGTTTTGTTGTGAGCACGGTTTTCAAAAATCCAGACATATATTGGGGTAAAATAATTAAGGAGGGGCTCCGATTAAGCCAGAATTGGTCCAAAGCAGTCATGGCAAAGACTTTAGGGCGGCAGGAGCAAGCCTGGCTAATTTTCAGGACATTCTCTGCCAATATATGTCTGAATTTATGAAAACCGTGTCAACTTTGCAGCAAAACTTTTTCGCCTGCCTGCCGGCGATAGCCGGCAGGGAGGCCTCTGTGGTGCGTCTAAACCCAAGGGGGCTTGCGTCAAGGAGGCTTGCAGCAGATAGCCCTGGTGTCTGGCTACTAGCTGATACCAAGTAGGGGTCCCAGAAATTATCCCCAGGGGGGTGGGCTGGGTGACAGAGAGAGGCATTTTCCTCAGTTAAAATGCTGATTTTGGTGACAGCACAGCTCTGGCCAGCCAGTTGCCTGGTAGCTGGGAGACCAGACAGACACAAGCTAGGTTGGTGAGTACTCTAAGTGCTGGCACACTGCCTGTGGATGATTAAGTGAAAAAGCCGGTGTATTTTTCTGGAAAAGTCCCAGGCTGTTGGTTTTGTTGTGAGCACGGTTTTCAAAAATCCAGACATATATTGGGGTAAAATAATTAAGGAGGGGCTCCGATTAAGCCAGAATTGGTCCAAAGCAGTCATGGCAAAGACTTTAGGGCGGCAGGAGCAAGCCTGGCTAATTTTCAGGACATTCTCTGCCAATATATGTCTGAATTTATGAAAACCGTGTCAACTTTGCAGCAAAACTTTTTCGCCTGCCTGCCGGCGATAGCCGGCAGGGAGGCCTCTGTGGTGCGTCTAAACCCAAGGGGGCTTGCGTCAAGGAGGCTTGCAGCAGATAGCCCTGGTGTCTGGCTACTAGCTGATACCAAGTAGGGGTCCCAGAAATTATCCCCAGGGGGTGGGCTGGGTGACAGAGAGAGGCATTTTCCTCAGTTAAAATGCTGATTTTGGTGACAGCACAGCTCTGGCCAGCCAGTTGCCTGGTAGCTGGGAGACCAGACAGACACAAGCTAGGTTGGTGAGTACTCTAAGTGCTGGCACACTGCCTGTGGATGATTAAGTGAAAAAGCCGGTGTATTTTTCTGGAAAAGTCCCAGGCTGTTGGTTTTGTTGTGAGCACGGTTTTCAAAAATCCAGACATATATTGGGGTAAAATAATTAAGGAGGGGCTCCGATTAAGCCAGAATTGGTCCAAAGCAGTCATGGCAAAGACTTTAGGGCGGCAGGAGCAAGCCTGGCTAATTTTCAGGACATTCTCTGCCAATATATGTCTGAATTTATGAAAACCGTGTCAACTTTGCAGCAAAACTTTTTCGCCTGCCTGCCGGCGATAGCCGGCAGGGAGGCCTCTGTGGTGCGTCTAAACCCAAGGGGGCTTGCGTCAAGGAGGCTTGCAGCAGATAGCCCTGGTGTCTGGCTACTAGCTGATACCAAGTAGGGGTCCCAGAAATTATCCCCAGGGGGTGGGCTGGGTGACAGAGAGAGGCATTTTCCTCAGTTAAAATGCTGATTTTGGTGACAGCACAGCTCTGGCCAGCCAGTTGCCTGGTAGCTGGGAGACCAGACAGACACAAGCTAGGTTGGTGAGTACTCTAAGTGCTGGCACACTGCCTGTGGATGATTAAGTGAAAAAGCCGGTGTATTTTTCTGGAAAAGTCCCAGGCTGTTGGTTTTGTTGTGAGCACGGTTTTCAAAAATCCAGACATATATTGGGGTAAAATAATTAAGGAGGGGCTCCGATTAAGCCAGAATTGGTCCAAAGCAGTCATGGCAAAGACTTTAGGGCGGCAGGAGCAAGCCTGGCTAATTTTCAGGACATTCTCTGCCAATATATGTCTGAATTTATGAAAACCGTGTCAACTTTGCAGCAAAACTTTTTCGCCTGCCTGCCGGCGATAGCCGGCAGGGAGGCCTCTGTGGTGCGTCTAAACCCAAGGGGGCTTGCGTCAAGGAGGCTTGCAGCAGATAGCCCTGGTGTCTGGCTACTAGCTGATACCAAGTAGGGGTCCCAGAAATTATCCCCAGGGGGGTGGGCTGGGTGACAGAGAGAGGCATTTTCCTCAGTTAAAATGCTGATTTTGGTGACAGCACAGCTCTGGCCAGCCAGTTGCCTGGTAGCTGGGAGACCAGACAGACACAAGCTAGGTTGGTGAGTACTCTAAGTGCTGGCACACTGCCTGTGGATGATTAAGTGAAAAAGCCGGTGTATTTTTCTGGAAAAGTCCCAGGCTGTTGGTTTTGTTGTGAGCACGGTTTTCAAAAATCCAGACATATATTGGGGTAAAATAATTAAGGAGGGGCTCCGATTAAGCCAGAATTGGTCCAAAGCAGTCATGGCAAAGACTTTAGGGCGGCAGGAGCAAGCCTGGCTAATTTTCAGGACATTCTCTGCCAATATATGTCTGAATTTATGAAAACCGTGTCAACTTTGCAGCAAAACTTTTTCGCCTGCCTGCCGGCGATAGCCGGCAGGGAGGCCTCTGTGGTGCGTCTAAACCCAAGGGGGCTTGCGTCAAGGAGGCTTGCAGCAGATAGCCCTGGTGTCTGGCTACTAGCTGATACCAAGTAGGGGTCCCAGAAATTATCCCCAGGGGGTGGGCTGGGTGACAGAGAGAGGCATTTTCCTCAGTTAAAATGCTGATTTTGGTGACAGCACAGCTCTGGCCAGCCAGTTGCCTGGTAGCTGGGAGACCAGACAGACACAAGCTAGGTTGGTGAGTACTCTAAGTGCTGGCACACTGCCTGTGGATGATTAAGTGAAAAAGCCGGTGTATTTTTCTGGAAAAGTCCCAGGCTGTTGGTTTTGTTGTGAGCACGGTTTTCAAAAATCCAGACATATATTGGGGTAAAATAATTAAGGAGGGGCTCCGATTAAGCCAGAATTGGTCCAAAGCAGTCATGGCAAAGACTTTAGGGCGGCAGGAGCAAGCCTGGCTAATTTTCAGGACATTCTCTGCCAATATATGTCTGAATTTATGAAAACCGTGTCAACTTTGCAGCAAAACTTTTTCGCCTGCCTGCCGGCGATAGCCGGCAGGGAGGCCTCTGTGGTGCGTCTAAACCCAAGGGGGCTTGCGTCAAGGAGGCTTGCAGCAGATAGCCCTGGTGTCTGGCTACTAGCTGATACCAAGTAGGGGTCCCAGAAATTATCCCCAGGGGGGTGGGCTGGGTGACAGAGAGAGGCATTTTCCTCAGTTAAAATGCTGATTTTGGTGACAGCACAGCTCTGGCCAGCCAGTTGCCTGGTAGCTGGGAGACCAGACAGACACAAGCTAGGTTGGTGAGTACTCTAAGTGCTGGCACACTGCCTGTGGATGATTAAGTGAAAAAGCCGGTGTATTTTTCTGGAAAAGTCCCAGGCTTTTGGTTTTGTTGTGAGCACGGTTTTCAAAAATCCAGACATATATTGGGGTAAAATAATTAAGGAGGGGCTCCGATTAAGCCAGAATTGGTCCAAAGCAGTCATGGCAAAGACTTTAGGGCGGCAGGAGCAAGCCTGGCTAATTTTCAGGACATTCTCTGCCAATATATGTCTGAATTTATGAAAACCGTGTCAACTTTGCAGCAAAACTTTTTCGCCTGCCTGCCGGCGATAGCCGGCAGGGAGGCCTCTGTGGTGCGTCTAAACCCAAGGGGGCTTGCGTCAAGGAGGCTTGCAGCAGATAGCCCTGGTTTCTGGCTACTAGCTGATACCAAGTAGGGGTCCCAGAAATTATCCCCAGGGGGTGGGCTGGGTGACAGAGAGAGGCATTTTCCTCAGTTAAAATGCTGATTTTGGTGACAGCACAGCTCTGGCCAGCCAGTTGCCTGTCAGCTGGGAGACCAGACAGACACAAGCTAGGTTGGTGAGTACTCTAAGTGCTGGCACACTGCCTGTGGATGATTAAGTGAAAAAGCCGGTGTATTTTTCTGGAAAAGTCCCAGGCTGTTGGTTTTGTTGTGAGCACGGTTTTCAAAAATCCAGACAGATATTGGGGGGCAAATTAATTAAGGAGGGGCTCGATTAAGCCAGCAATTGCTCCGAAGCAGTCACGCAAACACTTTTGAGGTGGCGGAGCAAGCCGTGTGGCATAATTTTTCAGGACCTTCTCTGCCAATATATGGCCTGAATTTGATGAAAAAAACCGTTGGCAATACTTTTGCATGGAAAAACTTTTTCGCTGCCTTCCGGCGAATAGTCCGGCAGGGAGGCCTGTGTGGTGCGTCTAAACCTAGGGGGGCTTGCGTCAAGGAGGCTTCCAGCAGATAGCCCTGGTGTCTGGCTACTAGCTGATACCAAGTAGGGGTCCCAGGAATTATCCCTAGGGGGGGTGGACTGGGTGACAGAGAGAGGCATTTTCCTCCACTGGAGAGTTAAAATGCTGAGTTTTCGGTACAGGAGAGCTTCTGGCCAGCCCGTTGATTGGCAGCTGAGAGACCAGAAAGACACAGGCTAGGTGAGTTGAGTACTCTAGGTGCTGGCACACTGCCTGGTGATGATTAAGTGGAAAAGCCTGTGTATTTTTTCTGGACAAGTCCTAGGCTTTTGGTTTTGTTATGAGCACGGTTTTTATAAATCCGGACATATATTGGGGCAGAATAATTAAGGAGAGACTCCGATTAAGCCAGAATTGCTCCGAAGCAGTCATGGCAAACACTTTAGGTGTGGCAGGAGCAAGCCTGTCTAATTTTCAGGAGAATTCTCAGCCACTAATTATTGGGGCAAAATAATTAAGGAGGGGCTCGGATTAAGCCAGAAATTGCTCCGAAGCAGTCATGGCAAAACACTTTTAGGGTGGCAGGAGCAAGCTTGGCTAATTTTCTTTAAATTCTCTGACAATATATGTTCTGTATTTATAAAAACCTTGTCAACTTTGCAGCAAAACTTTTTCGCCTGCCTGCCCGCGATAGCCGGCAGGGAGGCCTCTGTGGTGCGTCTAACCTCAGGGGGGCTTGCATCAAGGAGGCTTGCAGCAGATAGCCCTGGTGTCTGGCTACTAGCTGATACCTAGTAGGGGTCCCAGGAATTATCCCCAGGGGGGTGGGCTGGGTGACAGAGAGAGGCATTTTCCTCACTGAGAGTTAAAATGCTGATTTTGGTGACAGGACAGCTCTGGCCAGCCAGTTTGCCTGGCAGCTGAGAGACCAGACAGACACAAGCTAGGTTGGTGAGTACTCTAAGTGCTGGCACACTGCCTGTGGATGATTAAGTGAAAAAGCCTGTGTATTTTTCTGGAAAAGTCCCAGGCTGTTGGTTTTGTTATGAGCACGGTTTTCATAAATCCGGACATATATTAAGGCAAAATAATTAAGGAGGGGCTCCGATTAAACCAGAATTGCTCCGAAGCAGTCATGGCAAACACTTTAGGGTGGCAGGAGCAAGCCTGGCTAATTTTCAGGACATTCTCTGCCAATATATGTCTGAATTTATGAAAACCGTGTCAACTTTGCAGCAAAACTTTTTCGGCCTGCCTGCCGGCGACAGCCGGCAGGGAGTCCTCTGTGGTGCGTCTAAACCCAGGGGAGCTTGCGTCAAGGAGGCTTGCAGCAGATAGCCCTGGTGTCTGGCTACTAGCTGATACCAAGTAGGGGTCCCAGGAATTATCCCCAGGGGGGTGGGCTGGGTGACAGAGAGAGGCATTTTCCTCACTGAGAGTTAAAATGCTGATTTTGGTGACGGGACAGCTCTGGCCAGCCAGTTGCCTGGCAGCTGAGAGACCAGACAGACACAAGCTAGGTTTGGTGAGTACTCTAAGTGCTGGCACACTGCCTGTGGATGATTAAGTGAAAAAGCCTGTGTATTTTTCTGGAAAAGTCCCAGGCTGTTGGTTTTGTTATGAGCACGGTTTTCATAAATCCGGACATATATTGGGGCAAAATAATTAAGGAGGGCCTCCGATTAAGCCAGAATTGCTCCGAAGCAGTCGTGGCAAACACTTTAGGCTGGCAGGAGCAAGCCTGGCTAATTTTCAGGACATTCTCTGCCAATATATGTCTGAATTTATGAAAACCGTGTCAACTTTGCAGCAAAACTTTTTCGCCTGCCTGACGCCGATAGCCGGCAGGGAGGCCTCTGTGGTGCATCTAAACCCAGGGGGGCTTGCGTCAAGGAGGCTTGCAGCAGATAGGTCTGGTGTCTGGCTACTAGCTGATACCAAGTAGGGGTCCCAGGGATTATCCCTAGGGGGTGGGCCGGCAGGGAGGCCTCTGTGGTGCGGTATATATATACCTTTTATCTCGAACATGCACAAAAGCAAATATAATCAAACACAAACTCAAATGGCCTCCTATTCAATTGATTTCCAGCGGTTTTCAAGTCGCACGCCGTTACTAAGTGAGAGTACCAGGTTCAAGCTGCTGTCGTCATGGGGCGTTAATGAAATCTTGCCATTGGGTAGCCTGCGTACCTGGTGAGATTCGTGGGCGAATAGTTTTTGGTGTTGGATCCACCATTTATTCTCTTGCAGGGTGCTTGTATGTATGGTCTATTTCCGTCCTGACACGTGGGAAGTCACGTGCGGAGAAACCCTGAGGGAAATTGAACTCGACACCTCACCAATTTCCTCGCGATTTCGCCACTCTATTGTGTTTACTCTCGGCTTTGCCACCAAAACAAAATCCAGCCAGCTACGCAGGCTAGCCATCGGGAGTTATACTACGGTTCTGGCAGCCGGTTTTTGCTCCAAGTGTCACTTAGATGAGTGTTTAAGAGTCTCTCTTCATAATCCCTGCTGAATTTCGAGAGGTAAAATAGACTGCCAGCAGTCTTGAATTAAGTCACGTGATACGTTAGCTAGTAATAAGAAAGTGTTCATGATATAACACGCACGACCTTTGTGTCGAGAGGTAGGGTCTCCAGGTAGCAAATTTTTCCTTGTGGTCAGTCGTTAGGTATCTTTGAGGCTATGTGAGGCTATATGAGGCTATATGAAGCAGATTCGTCACCAAATGGCTTACTCCAAAAGACGGGTTAAGATTTTCATGTTACTTGTGACGATGTAAATAATGTTCTTTCTTTTTTTCTAATTCCTAGCTGTGCCAGAACCTGTCGCCTTCTACCCCTTGAATGGTCGCTATAAAGCAGCAGAAAAAGAGAACAAGCAGCCAAAGGGAATCCCGGGAGATGTTTCGATTACAAATGGACCCTACAACGAACCAGGCGGAGCGTACATGTTTTATGGCACTGCTAACAGCTACATCGAGTTTCTAAAAATATCATCCGACTCGGACGGTCAGTCCTCAATCACACTGATGTGCTGGGTTCAACCCGGAGGCCAAGATGGACCACTATTCGAAAATTCTTTGTATCCTTGGAAGATGGGCATGTGGATTGAGGACGGCAAATTCTTCATTCGATTAATATACAGATTTCCTGTGCAACCGACTCTCACTGCTGAGAATCTTCGAATAGGAAAGTGGGTTCATGTTGCGGCAAGTTACGATTATAACACTGGAAATAATTCGCTGTATGTCAACGGACATTTGAAAGCCTCGCAAAACATTAGTAGTGGCTACCGGAATCTAATCTTCTCCTGGGATTATCGAATGGGGAGTACAAATGACGGAAGAGCTAATTTCAAAGGGAAAATCGCGGATATAAAGGTTTACGATGTCGCACTGAACGAAGCCCAGATACAAACATCAATAAGACAAGGTAGCTGCACTTTTCCCTCAATCGTTGTTTCTTTACCCTCTCCGATGATTCCCTTGATCATTGAAACTCCCTTTTATTGGAAAGCCTCGCAAGAGGTAGCAGACACCCATTTTCGTTTCGAAAAACAGCGTCTCGTTAGATGACAAAAGAAATTATAAATAGAACCGGAGATTATACTGCCGGAATTTCTGCATGTGCGTTCGCACACTGAAAGTGACACACACTATCCGCTTTCGAAGGCCATTAAAAGCAATTTCTTCGCCACCTGTTCAAAACTGTCACGAAAGGACGTCTTGGGAAAACAAACTACACAAGTTTTCTTTCCACCTAATAGCTACATTTGAGAAAAAAATGAAAGAAATTTGTGTTAAATGGTAATTTATTGCCAGGATCATTTCTTCATTTTACACACCATGCAGAGTTCAGTTTTTTAATTATTTCACACATATCAGAAGTTCTTTTTTCTCTGGGTTGTTTTGAGCACACATTTTGACCTTGCTCCTCAAATACCGTGTATATAAAAATGTTATGTTTAATTTGCCAAGAAAAGCCACACTTTGACTTACTTTTTCCTTGCATTACAGCAAGATGTGATTTGTTTAAAATTAATGTCAGCAGGTATGGTTCAGTTAATGAACATTAATTAAGGATAAAAGATTTTTATTTCTAACCAATTAGTTGCACCGATGATAACATTCCCAGCTGCTCTGTTAGCAATACCGGGAGGCATGCTGTCCTGTTCAGCCAGAGGAACTCCTCCCATATACACAGCACTGATACGGACCTCTACAGTACTGGTGAATACAACAAACACTTCAAGCATCCGTTTGTACAAAGATGGAATCTACACCTGCCAGGCCATCAACCGGTATGGAACTGACGTGAAAGAACTCCTAGTCAACTTTAAAAGTAAGAGGTTTTCTTCTGGCCATATCTCTCTTTTCTTGTCAAATATAGTACAATGCATTAGAGTCAGTTCCAAGTAAACTTTCAGGAAACGCCCTGCAATGGCCCTGTGGGTCCAAAAGCGCTAAGCCCCTGTACTGCCGAGATCGACGAGTTGGAAACTATAACTTAAAGTAAAGTTTCACGCTGTCCATATTGAGCATCAAAGATTTGACTATTCGTTGGCCATAGCATCTCTTTATTTAACTGACATCTCACGTAGTGATCCCACTTAGGGACATATCTTGAATGCCTTCAACCCTGGCCAGAACGATTGAGACACTTTGTTGTCTTTCCATAGAAACAGCAACCCAATTTCCTCCCCCTCCCCAATCTGGACAATGCTGAGTGTCAGGAGTCAATAAACTGTAGAAAGTTGAAAATAATTACTCGTGAAAGAAATTTTATGAAATATCTGAGAAAGTACCCGGGCGCTCCCATTGATTGGTCGATAGGTGTGTTTAGATGAGAGTATGGAAACACGGTTGTGACGTTTTAGATTCGCAAATATTTTTTAAGACCCATTTTACAAAAAAAAAAAATAAAGTACTTTTTCCGTGTTTCAAATTAGGTCAAGGGCAAACGTTGAATCCAAGTCGCGTCGAATAAATTAAAAATGGGTGCGACAAAGAGTCGACTTAATTTCAGGGTAGTAGGAAACGTCGAACCTCCGTCGATCCATTCACAAGTTGCACTTCACTGATAAAAACACAGGAATAAGGACGTGTCCCCGTGCTATTCAGTCGATGCGCGGCTAGTTACTGCTAGGACTTGCTGGCAAAATGCCGAAATACAGTGCTCGTTGGGCCTTACTTTGACAATTAATTGCAAAAATAGAAAGAGAAGACTCATATTACATAAAGCTCTGAAAACAGTATATCAGAGACGACAGTTTTTGGTCCAAGTGGCATGCTTGACGGTGCTTTATCTAGCGAACAACAATGGAGCAGAAGTCTTGAGCAGCGGTCTTCACGTCAGCAATGACTTTCTATGGTTCGCCATTCCCGGTCGCGAAATTGTACAACGCATGCTCGTCAGGAGAGGGGGGGGGGGGGGAATAGCGTTTGACAGATGGGGGGAGTATGTATTTTTGTGACATTTGCCCAGTCCATCACATTTGAACCAATTATTTTGTAATTTGCATGATCTATGAATTGACTTCAGCGCGTGTTTAGAGCGGCGTTTGCTGAAACGCCAAACCACCGTCGCATTATCCGACTTGGCAAGTCGAACTTATGCTAGAGTCGAACCAATTAATTTGAGTCGAATTTAATTGCAGCAAACCTCGCATTATTCATACCCCTATTTCAAAATAAAGAGGTTCGACGAATTAATTTGACATAGATTCCACGTTTGCCCTAGGCCTTAACTTCATTTAAACACTTGGGGGATTGGGAGAATTCTCAAAGTTTTGAAAACCTTGTTCCATCGACTCTCGGGTTTGAGTATTAAGGAGCTCGAGACTTCAGATTAGAGTACGTCGAGACGATTTTCAATTCTAGTTTGCAGGCTTCACATCGTCACGTCACGTACTCATCTCATCTCATGAGCTACCCTCTACCTAAAACCAACATGAAGAGCGTGGTATCTGAAAAGGTCACTGATTTGAAATTCGGAAATCAGTTGTACTCAACCTCGTACTCGCAGTCCAATCTAGAAGTCGTCACTATCTATACCAGTCCGTCAAGTGTTATATTGATGCCACATCAACACGGAAAAAAAGTACTTTATTGCTAAATCCATTACATCATCCATTAAAACAGTTTTGTCCCATCCATTAAAACAGTTTTATCCCACTGTATACTGAAACTTCATTATATAACATTCCAATAAAGTAAACATGAATTCTCATCGTCATATCAAGTTTGTTTTAAGCTGGGAGAGATTTTCACTAACCTCTGTTACTGGACGTCCATTCCTTAAAATGTTGGTTAAAATGTGGGTCTTCTAACGTAGAAGAGACAAACAAAAAGCCATCTTTGTATTTACAGAATATGGCCCAGAAATCGGCTTTTGACAAGTGAAGGATATTCTTACAGCTACCCAGGCAATACGGACAGTATATCACCTGCGTATCCTATTCCAGAAGGCTGGTACATAAACATTTACTTCCAGGATTTTGATTTGGAAAAAAGTGAACAATGCCTGTAAGTGATGTAGCTGTGATGACTGAGTGTATCAGCCTACATTTACCTATTGTGGAGTAGAGTCATGTGATGGTGTTACTGTTCGGGTGAATTGCTATTCTTATCAGCTTTTTTAGCTTTGTTTGTAAATAGTGTACTTTGTGTTTTAGTAAAGAGATTTGAGAAGTTCGAACTTGAATGAGAGACCAGAAATGTTCCTCTTCATGAGCACGATAAACGGCAATTTCATTACTTTGAAGGCGAT
>JAHPZR010026050.1:0-14304 GCA_019787425.1 Platygyra sinensis
ATATATGTCTGAATTTATGAAAACCGTGTCAACTTTGCAGCAAAACTTTTTCGCCTGCCTGCCGGCGATAGCCGGCAGGGAGGCTTCTGTGGTACGTCTAAACCCAAGGGGGCTTGCGTCAAGGAGGCTTGCAGCAGATAGCCCTGGTGTCTGGCTACTAGCTGATACCAAGTAGGGGGCCCAGGAATTATCCCCAGGAGGGTGGGCTGGGTGACAGAGAGAGGCATTTTCCTCAGTTGAAATGCTGATTTTGGTGACAGCACAGCTCTGGCCAGCCAGTTGCCTGGTAGCTGGGAGACCAGACAGACACAAGCTAGCTTGGTGAGTACTCTAAGTGCTGGCACACTGCCTGTGGATGATTAAGTGAAAAAGCCGGTGTATTTTTCTGGAAAAGTCCCAGGCTGTTGTTTTTTTTTTTTATGAGCACGTTTTTCAAAAATCCAGACATATATCGGGGTAAAATAATTAAGGAGGGGCTCCGATTAAGCCAGAATTGGTCCAAAGCAGTCATGGCAAAGACTTTAGGGCAGCAGGAGCAAGCCTGGCTAATTTTCAGGACATTCTCTGCCAATATATGTCTGAATTTATGAAAACCGTGTCAACTTTGCAGCAAAACTTTTTCGCCTGCCTGCCGGCGATAGCCGGCGGGGAGGCCTCTGTGGTGCGTCTAAACCCAAGGGGCTTGCGTCAAGGAGGCCTGCAGCAGATAGCCCTGGTGTCTGGCTACTAGCTGATTCCAAGTAGGGGTCCCATAAATTATCCCCAGGGGGGTGGGCTGGGAGACAGAGAGAGGCATTTTCCTCAGTTAAAATGCTGATTTTGGTGACAGCACAGCTCTGGCCAGCCAGTTGCCTGGTAGCTGGGAGACCAGACAGACACAAGCTAGCTTGGTGAGTACTCTAAGTGCTGGCACACTGCCTGTGGATGATTAAGTGAAAAAGCCGGTGTATTTTTTCTGGAAAAGTCCCAGGCTGTTGTTTTTTTTATGAGCACGGTTTTCAAAAATCCAGACATATATTGGGGTAAAATAATATATATTGGGGTAAAATAATATATATATAATATATAATATATAATATATAATATATAATATATAATATATAATATATATATATATATATATATATATATATATATATATATATATATATATATATATATATATATATATATATATATATATATATATATATATATGTTATTTACCGGGCGGGAGGTCCGTATGGGGAGAAAAAAAAAAAAACTGTGCCGAGGTCTTGAGTACGGCCCTAGGCCGAACACCGAGGGCCGTGTTCAAGACCAAGGGCACAGTTTTTCCCATACGGACCGACCTAGCCCGGTAAGTAACATATTTATTTTTTTCCTGCAGTGAATTGGGTTTACAGAGAACTAATGGTTTGTTTACGCAACTCTTGTCATTGAATCAGCTTGCGCGCCATCTACTAACGATTTGTATAAAATCTTGGCAACGAGCGAGTAATTCAGATAGTAGGCAAAGAAAGATGTAGTAAAGAACATATAGTTTTCGAACTACTTTATGTTAGTTGCATTTATTTAACCAGTTAAGTTTTCCAAAATTGTCCTCCGGTGTGAAATTTCGTGCGAGGTTTGAAGTTTTACTACAAAAACAATGTCTGTTAGTCGTCACTTTTAAAATCACTTGAAATCAGACTTTTCTACCGTAAATTGAATAGCAGAAAGTGAGGAAATTCGTTAAGTGTATTCTACAGAAATTCTCCTAAATACAGCAATCATCAGAAACGTAAACTTGACCAAAATTGACTCAAATTCTACGGCGAGGGAAACGCAAGATTAAGCGCCGGCCATTACAGCGCCAAGCCACAAACAACCAAGCAAACTGTCACAACTTCAAAACACTCAACTCAATTTACTTACAGTGACTTTCCTTGCCATTTTAAAGAGAACAGAGATAAACTTGTGGTGACTAATCATCGATGGGTGTGTAAAAAAGGCAAAATATTGACAATTACTGCTAACTTTTAAGAGCAAAATTTAGGCAGTGGAGGAGGCAGCGGGAAAAAATCCGGCCCGTGGGCCGTATCGTAAAAAGCTGGACCGGTCACGTGTGTAAGATTAGCTAATCAAATTCCATGATTTAGGCATCCGGCCCCCTCAGATGCTTGAGAAAAAATAAAAGCCAATACTTAGTTACGTCGCTAGTATGGTCGAAAACCAGTACAGCTCAGATATTACCTATACCTATTCAGTGTTTTAAGGATAAAGATCTATCCACGACTTAAAACTGACGCCAACAAATGGAATATTTATTAGCGAAAGCCTTAGTTTAAGCATGCATCTGATCAAATTAAGATTAATTTAATTCAGCAATCATCTATATAGTTTGGTCGTTGTAAACGGTCGCCAAAGTAACATGGTAATTTCGATGCATTAAAATTCTAACTTATACGAAAACTGATTGCGACGGTAGAGGCGGCTTTTTTCGCTTCCTGAACAGAAGCCGGCGGCCCATGCTTACTCTTAGGCCTTTACTGGAATAATGCATAGTTTTCTCTTGGGGTCTGAATTAATTGTGAACTATTTCCCGTATTACTTTGACATCACATAACATAAGTCGCCAGACATTCATCTTTCAGCGAATCAAGATGACGTGCCAATTAACGAAAAGTTCTTTCAAAGGAGCTAAGTCGCGGTTTCGAATCTTGAGCAGCTTTGCTGAAATATCCTTTGATGTTGGTGGTTTGTAATCTGTCGTCATCCTTGTTCCTTTATGGTTATTCGTTATCTCTTTAGTGTTTTCCTGTCTTAAGAGATTGCAATTTTCTGGTTTCTTTCCTCTTAAATGTATATTTGTAAATGGTCAATATAACACAAAATACCGTTACTACCCTCACTCGCGTTTCTCGAAATCCCATGCAAAATATGAACTGCAGAGGTAGAGTTTTGTCTGTTATCCTGACTGAAAATTTCTCACATGTTATAATGCAAAGAATGTAGCTGTACTGTGAAGAACGGAAAACAGATCAATATCGACTTAATCTTCAGCTAACCGCGGTTATAAGTGAAAGAAAGAAAGAGAGAGAGAGAGAAAGAAAGATACCAGTCAGCCGGAGCCCGACCTCCATTTTAGGCAAGTGACAATTATAAGTGTGGTAATTTGTCTAATGACTTTTTTTTTTTTTTTTTTTTTTTTCCTAATTTGACCTTGTATGTGATTCAGTAAGAAAAGAAAGAAAAGGGAAAAAGTTTTAGTCGCTGAGCTGACTGAGAATGGCAATTAAACTTGTCAAATAAAGGCTATGCGTGGAAAGATTAACTATTGGAGATGGAAGAAGAGTTTTATAGGGTGGTTTCCTTCGATTTAGTACGCCAAGAGCACTGTACTGAATCTATTTCGGGATGAAGTCATACAGACAGTAGTAACAAGACCCAGCTCTGTTTCGTGCCGCTGTTTGTTATTCCCCTCATCTTTTACTTATAAACCTTTTTGATGAAAACTATATCTCTCTCTACTTTTTTTTCTTTTTTTTCGCGGACGAGTTGAAAAAGGTTCTCCTCACTAGTTTCGTGTGATCTAGATCATGGTCTTAATAAAAGAAAAGTATTTCTATTCCCTCAACACTAACTGACCTATGTTTTTAAGGACCATTCATTAAGTCTTAAATTAATATGGGTATGCCTCAACAGGCATTTCTTAAGCGTTTCGGAGGCAAGTTTGGTGCTATAGGCGGTTGAGGTTATATGGGCGGAGAACAATTCGTAAGTCCAAATTTATAGGAACGGTAACTTGGGAGACAGGAAACATTTTACATACAATAAGTCACTGGAAACATTTAATTGCTACAAGTCTTCATTCAGTTGTAAGGAATTGCAACTTTTATCTCAGTAGCCAAAATATTTCGTGTGGCGATTAATATCTCAGTACGCCCCATTAGCAAAAAAAAAGACCTTTTTAAGACTCGAATGGATGAAAATGACGAGTGAAGAAGTCAGCTAGTATTGGTATAAATCTACTAGCGTTTTGTCACGAATACAGTTCTCTGATTGGCTACGATACTCACTATTCATTCTGTGATAGATAGTCAGTAGCCTAGCAGTTTGCCCTTGTCAACAAAATGCATCCGGTTTTGGTGATTTCGAAGTATCTGTGAAGAGGATTTAGATAAAGTTTTAATCGACTTGTATGAGGGAAAATAGTTAATAGTTATTTTAATTCTGGTATTCAACTTGATATAGTGAACGGGTCACTTAATTGCGTTGGCTTTTTGGTCTGGCGTTACATATCTTCGCTACTCAGTTTTGACTAGTGAAGAAGGGCGAAGCAGCTGGAAACTGTTGCAATCGGTTCTTGCCACGTTTGCTGTCTCGAAACGTCTTAACTTCACGTAGTATCAGCTTTGCATTCTATTTTTTGTCTTATAAATACTTTCTTGTAATTGCAAAGAGTGTAGCTACAAATTCGAAAAAACATTCCACTGTTAAATTAGGTTTTAGGACAAGATTGACACTTCAGCAAGTTTCTTTCGTTAACATTACAAGTAACAAATGAGCCTGGATTTTAGCAAGAACCATAGCTGAACCGCATTTACTATGTATATAAATTCGCAAAATTATAATAAGAACCTAATACGAAACGCAATGCCAAGACCTGTAGATAGAGAGGAGATGTCTGTCTTTCGGGTGTTAACATAGAGCGCAAAACTGTCATAAAGCTTATTATAAAGTACAGGCGGACAATGTTCAAAGTGAGATCAATTTGATGAGCTGATGCGCTATTTGTTATTATTATTATTATTATTATTATTATTATTATTATTATTATTTTTTTTTTTTATTAAAGTTTACATTACATATATAATTGTATATATTTAATTAAAATATAGATAGGACCCTGCGCGTGCTCTGATTGGTCAAAAACTTATGTTTTATCAGAGTATAAAACATAGAAAAAGCTTGTTTTATTGTTTCGCGCGCGTAAAATCTATATTTTAAAGCAAATGAAGAAGCCTGAGCCGTGTATTACACTGTGATAAAACACTCAGGTCATTTGAGAACACTCGAGAAATGTAGAAAATACGAGCCGCAGGCGAGTGTTTTCTACATGTCCCTCGTGCTCTCAAATGATCATCGTGTTTTATCATAGTGTAATACACGGCTTAGACTTCTTTATTTGTTAATTATTACTTTGTTGATAGAGATCCAGGCTATAGATATTACTGATCGCTTTATTGCTACAGTTCTCTTTCGTATGGCCAAGAACGGCAAAACTTATCAGACAAGATTAGTAAATGACCGTTAACTGACAATGCTGGCGATATAAATACGACCAAAAAATAATTACGACAAATGTATGTGCGTGCCAGTAGTTAGCGCTCGCCGTTTCATAAGACACAACGGGTTATAATTATCTTATTTGAAAGAACTTGACAGTGAACCTATTTCTGTAGCGACATGAGATTGCCAGTTGGTTTCTCTTGTTAAGGCTGCGTAGATTTTTTTTTAAAATAATGATAAAGTACTTTTCTTGAAAGCACTTGAAATGTTTTAGTCGTAGCTACTTTCTTTATATTCTTTAAGCGTTTCAGGTTGGTACGGGCCGATGGCTTCATTACATAAAGACTTGTTCGGTAGACAGCAGGTGATATACATATATCTTCAGCTTGTGCAGATGTTTAGAGCGATATGTGCGCTAAATAGATCTAAATAATATAAATTCCTTTTTACCAAGAGTCACTCCTTAGGTGTCACGGTCTTCATCCCTAGCAATCCGTCGCGGATTTAGGTTTTTAGAAGAGGGGGCTTGATGGCATCCTACCCAGGAAAATTTTAAAATTTCAAGTCTTTGGAAACGCGATTTCTACCATTCTGAGGCAAACTAAGCGTATTTTAATAGCTCACTTAAAAAAAAAAAATGGTAGTAACTTGGTTAAGGGCTTTAAAGAATTTCAAGAACGACTGTGTCGGCTTTAAATTTTTACAAGTTGTTGTAGTTGGTTGTTTTAATTTAGGGACTCGATCGAACCGCCTGAACCGCGTAAGTCCTTGGGGGGCTAAAATTTTACATTGGAAATTCGCAGCTGTCTAATTTTCTTTGAATTTTACAACCGACATGATTAATCGTGGTCGTAACAGAAGTTAGCTTCATCATTCAATCTTTAATGACGCACTCAAAGATGCCCTAGGCGTAGCATTATGAAGCCGGTGACTAAGTAACTCTTGTCTTTATTGTGTTTTTAATACTGCATTCAAAAAAAAAAATGTCATGTGACGAAATGGAAATAAAGTTACCGTATACGTTAATCCAAGGAACCCTATGGCCAAACTCGCGGATTAAATAATCTAGAGATGAAACATGTTGGTAAGCTTGCAATTATTGGTGCATTGTTAAAGCCTGTTAAAACGAGCTGTGTTCGTACCATGCAAGGTCGCACTTATCTTATAAAGCATAGGGTTTTTAGTTGGCCTCTGTTGCACACATATTACAAAATAGGTAGGGAAGTAGAATTGCAGCCGAACATGGAGTGGTAAAAGCTAAGGGTTCTTGGGTCACATTGGACACTCCTGCCCAAAAACTCAGAGTAATCTCCCCCCACCCCTCCTTACCACCACACAGAAGTTGCTGTTGGTCTGCCTCGTGGGAAAATTTGCATCATTCAAGAATATTTTCCTTTTTGTGCGAACAGACCTTTTTCACTGCATTTCACTCAAGGATGTAGTTAAGGTTTCTTATGAGACACTTCTTTTTCAATGCGGAACCACTTGTCTCTATATATATTGCAGGTAAAATGCATCAAAATTATTAGCCTCTTGAGAGCATTTTCTGGGTTGATCCAAAAAATCTGTCGACCCATAAATATGTTCCATCAAGCTCACAGGGGGTTTCTTTCCCCTTGCTATCTTTACAATCAGTAACCAAAAATGTAAACAAAAGACAGTATTTGGAAATTAGTGCATTTCACATCCCACTCAGAGTTCAGATGAAAGTACTCAAATAAACAAAACAAGTATGGAGAACGCAACTTTAATCTAAACTTCACTCAATGTTGGTTGAATGTGGACAACTCGAGATAAACAAACAAACTGCAAAGCCATGAACAAAGATCCCGTTTGATTAAATGTTGGATCTTGGAGGAGATTTTATCAGCCAAACTTGAAAAGTAAAACGATAATAAGTCAAAGACTTCTGCATGTTAGTCCTGTCAGTTCAATAGCTGTTTCGTTCATAAAAAAAAAAAAAAAAAAAAAAAAAAAAAATTAAAATGTTCGTTTCGCTCATATAAGTTCATTGAGGTCGACAAATAAGACACATTTTCATCAAAACTTACCACATTAGCATGAGATTTACTCATTTCCAACTGACTTTCCAGCAAACAAATGTTCATCTCTTCGTCATATTTAACGCCGCGTGGACGAGTCAACTGTTCATGAAATTCAGCCTTCAAGTTGGCCATAGTACTAAGTCGGACATTCGAAGTCAATTTCTCTTCAATTCAGCGAAACACGTAATAAATTAAAAGCTACAAGGCTGTCACGAAGCACGCCTTCGAGTGAGTTATCGGGCTGCACAGTTACTATTCCAACATGGCGTCGGGCTCGGTTACTATTCCAACATGGCAACGGGCACGGTTACTATTCCAACATGGCGTCGGGCTAGCTCGGGCGCTCTCTTTTGGGCCGACTAATTACGAACAGTGTCTACACCTGAGTGAGTGAGTGAGTGAGTGACGCATTTGCATATCGAAGTCACCGCAGGAAACTCGTTTCTACGCTTCGCATATCCACGAGTTTAAAAATGCATCACCTTACATCCGTCATTCTTAAAAAAAAAAAATATTAAACTTGCAGGAACATAACTATTTCAAAAAGGGAATGGGAAAGGGAAAAATGAAAAGTAGAATGAAGGTAGTCTTAAGATCTACCGGAGAAACATTCAAAAGAGTGTATAAAAACGGCCAAGGCAAAAAAGAACTTTGTTGTTATAACAACATGAACAAACAGGAAACGTTAATATCGCTTTCCGTCTTTTAATTTTAAATCTGCGGGCAGCCTGCTATATGTTTGTATTAAAACGCGTTTGTACATTTAACTCGTCCCAATTTTAGTACAATATTTTTTTTATGAGAATATCGAGCCTGAAATTTGTGGCTTTTTATTAATATCTTAAGAATAAACCCGAGGCTAGCATTTTTGAAATTAGTAAATGCAATACAATCACATGTTCTTAACTAAACCGTATTAAATTTGTCCCTTCTCTCAAAGCAACAGGACTGGTGAAATGTCCACACGAGACATCGATTTGTATGCTTCAAAAGTTAATAAACTAAAAAATAGTAAAGATCAATATGTCACATAGTAAGTTGTCGAAAAACTAATTGCTCTTCGTCTAGAAAGAATATTTTTCTTATTTCTTTTTCCTAGCATCGCACGACTAATTTTACATTGCTGACAGTGGAACCATGAACGTTATGGCTTTATTTCACCAGGAGGGAGGGGGTGTCTCCAGGTAAATCTGTGGTTTAGTCATAACTACCATTGTGGCGTCACGTCATACATGGGTGATTTTCGATATGGCGGCGAAATGTTTTGGCTCGTTAACTGAAGGAAATGTGGAAATTTCTAACTTTTTGATGATTCGATTACTTTGTTCAATGTTACCCAGGATTCAAAATGTACGAAAGACTTCTTTGCAGTAATTTGTAGTAGGAGAAGTTATTCGAAAGCCTCATATTTTGAGTAGAAACAAACTAACAAGTGTCTGAGTCGTCGACAAAGTTTAATAGATTGACAACGTTTTTTCCGGAGCCCACGCAGAAATGCGGAGATGTCCTGATCCCAGAATAGGAGGTTTGGTACATGGTATATTAAGTTTGCTCTGTGCAGAGAGTTAAGCCTTCAGTACTTATGGTTCGTCTCAACAATCCCTTCAAAGTTAATGGAATGGCATTTGGAGAGCGACTACAGAATACCCGGCAACGATTGCGTGACATTGAACGCTTGCTCCGTTGTCCCGCAGTGGTGTTGCATAGCGATATTCACTGTTTACAAACAAGTCTTTTTGATATTTAAATTTTGCCAACCACAGAACAAAAGAATCCTTTGTTTCGAGAGCCAATAAACCTCTGGTTGACAAATTAATGACAATAGGAGACGTAATGATGAGTATCGCCATTTTATGGGTTATTGAATGTAAGATGAGTAAAACTATTGCTATGAAAGTAAGACGAGTAAAACTGTTGCTCCCGCAGTTAATAAAATGAATATTAAAACTCCGGGACTCAGCACATCGATTATAGAACGAAGTCTTCTCATCTGTAACTTGCTTGTTTCGGCTGATGGATTTTAGAACGAGGCAAATTCATGTGTAGCACGCTTGTTTCGTGTATACATAAAATTTTTCTCTTTTGTTTCCATATGTAAATATTTGTTGACTGCGGGACTACGGGAGCACGCATTTAATGTCACGCAATCGTGGCCGGATATTCTGTTAGTTAGCCATTCTGGAGCACACAGGCAGTCATCTACCCCACAATATTTAAAAGCACAAGCATTCATCCAGCTAACAGCTGGTAAACATAGACACTCTTGACCTTTCACCAATCGAACAAAGTTTAACACGCGAGAAATCAAACCGACATGTACGCCCTCGCACTCAAAAAGATTTTTGAGCAAAATGGCTCATCACAATAACGTTAGCGGTTTTTCTTGGCGGGAATTAATTTGCGTTCACTGAAGTCAGACTCGGGTTTTCAGTTCACCGCGAAATGGCCTACGCTCCAGCAAATGATACTAGTAAGTACTACATTCATCTAAACAGATGCATTTTTAGATGCTTTTGTTGAACTTAAGCTCTTTTGGGGAGCGTAAAATGACTTTCCATTATTTATCTTGAAATAATTAAGTCATTGTAATCTCAGGATTAATCATGCAGCAACAGCAAGACATCTACGACAATGGAAGCGCGTTACCAAATATTTATCGAGAGAGAATTCTTGATCTCCACCACCAGAGATTTTCCCCAAGACAAATTTCAGGGACAGCGCGAGTTAGCATTGGCTATGTCAATAAAGTTGTTCAAACCTATGTGGACAACAACACGTCTCTCCCTCCGACGCGAAAACACAAGACGTTGTTGATTACATTGAATCCGAGAAATTGTGCAAGCCCAGCACATAAACATCTGAACTTCAACAGTGCTTATTGCTGGATGTAGTATCGCCACCTCATCTTTTGCCATCTCAAAGTGCAATAAAAAAGTGCGTTCGGGAGGATTGTTTTATGACGGAGAAAAAACTTTATCGGAACTACCGACGGACTCATTGTGAGACGTAAACATCAACTGTAAAGATTATTTCTTGACTGATCAAATTGCGCAACTAGACTGTACTACACTTCACTTTTTTGATGAATCCGGTGTTAAAATTACTTCAGGAAATCATGTATACGGTAATTCATATATCGGCGAGCCTGCCATCAAAGTCGCCTTGAGCGCGAACTACACGCTGAACCTGCCTCAACCAATACAAGGAGTTGGTTACTTCAATATTTTACAGAGTGCTTTTAATGAAATGGAAATGCTGAGCTTTTTCGATGAGGCTTTAGCAGTAGAAAGAGCCGGTGAGATGGCTCACCAATTCTGGAACTCGGTGACTATCATAATGGATAATTGGCGAAGCTCTTTCCAAACTAGATGCTTCAAATTGAGTTGCATATTTTACGAATAACATCATGATTGACAGCTTATCTCCAGATCTGGTCTCTTGCACGCAAGCTATTTATAGCCACGGTGGTGGGAAAACACGAGTGTTGCAGTTCAACGAAGATGGCGAAATCGATTGACTCATTAGTTCAGTGTTCCTGATGTTGTTTTACGTCTGCCGCCGAAATAAATACGTTGCATTTCATTTGTTCCTTGTTTTTGAGGGGAAAAAAGTAGTAATATTTCCGTCAGGAAGCACGATTATAGTTTCACTGGTGAAATATCCCGCCATTGTAAAGAAGCGGAAAAACCGTGATTGATAAAAAATCGGAAACAATTTGGAAAAATGTCTCTGCCGTTGTTTGAGATCATGGCACCACTTTGAAAATAACGAGGAAAAAAGTCTCGGCCGTTGCATCGACTCGCGGCTGTGATTGGCTAATTCGGAAAAAAAATCAGAATTTGTGAAAAAAAAGTACAAATAAAGTGGAAATATACCCATAGCGTTCATGGTTCGATTGTCCACACAGTAATATAATTAGATTAATTTAATCAAGATTTAAAAAAAAAAATCTTAATTAAATGGCTTATCTTTGATAGAAATTACAAATGTAGCTAATATTGCAGGGAGGCTGCATTTTATTTCAATTTCGCCTTTTAATTCGCAACGGTTATGATCATAAGTGGCATGCAGATTTTCGCCTGGTTAATCAATATTTAATGGCGAATAAGCAAACGTAAAAGAATAGGCTTTGTCAATAACTTAACTATAAAACATTGCGATGGGACAAAAGTTAAAACCATCACGGTTAAAAACTCTAAAAAACTCTAAAAACTGTCAAAAAACTTTTAAAAGCGACGACGACATTTTGACGTTTACTTAACGTCCTTTTTAAGTCAAAATGAATAAGAAAAAAGTTATTTGAATATGAATTTACAAAAGCAAATCCTTGGAGAGTCAAAAAAAAAAAAACACTATTAAATGCGAGAAAATATTTGCACGCAGTCTCACGTAAACAATTTAGCACGAACGGAGTCCTTCTGGGCATTTAGCCCAGGTTTTAGCTTCTTAATCACCATGATAGCACCATGCTAATGTGTATCAAAACAAATTGGATAGCTTTTAGCCAAATCAACAGGTAAAGCTTTTGCCATTGATTTACACGGTTCAGGCAGCCTACTTCCAAAGAAACTTAAGGTAAATAAAGATTCTAATTACAAAGGTCTGTTATTGGCGCGAATTGGCATGTGGACATTGCATATTTACGCTTGATTAACTTGTGTTTACATTTGGTGTTTCAAAGCATTCCAGATTAACTAATAGCAAACTAAGGTTGGTGGCCACTTGGCTCGAGCTTCAATTCGCAGTTCGTGTGATACCTCATGATTTTTTTTTTTACCAACCTAGCTAAGTGAAGGTGTAGATGCAGATGTATATGTAAATGTAAACATGGTTTCTTTAACTTGGAAGGGCTTGCTACCCACCCCCGAACGCCAGATGCCGGTCTAAAATTATTTCACTAGTCACTAGACACTGCGGCATAGTATAATTATCACGTTCAACTCCGGATGGCTCTTTCCGGGTAGGAACCCTGTCTTAGTATTTCTTTTATTCTCTGGAGCAGATTCTTTACTCTTCTCACCCGGGTGCATAAATCGATATTGGCCTCTTTAATAAGTAAAATGGAGGAATCCTGTGATCGACTACCATCCAAGCAGCACAATTACCTCGCGACTCTGCATCAGCTGACACATATCATCAGCAGTTCCACTGTTGGCTTAAAGTGGTACTGGGACCAAAAAAAAATAATTCTTTTTTTTTTGGATTTCAAACCTATGTTAACTAAGCACTAACTGACCCAAGTTTAAAGTTCTGATTTTAAAAAGGCAGCTGTTTATTTAACTGGATTTCTTATTTATTGGTCAGCCATTACTAACTTTAAAATCTTAAGAGAGCTGGGTCGAGGAGAAAATGATGTCAAAGACTCACTAGTTTAAGAATGCAATGCGTGTGTACGCGGCTGAGTTAATATGCAGCACGGGAGTTTCGGGCTTTCAGACTTTTAAACCCGTGTTTTACATATATAATAAATTGCGTTTACACGCTGAAATCTTAAGCTAGTGAGCAAATGACGTCATTTTCTCTAGATCCGACTCTCTGATGTCCCGTCGGTCAGTTTTGAACGTGAGTATTGGGGGACCGTGAAATCCAAAACTTACACTCAAAATAAACAGCCTTCGGATAAAACTCAAAGCTCAAAATTTTGCCAGTTAGGTGTTAAGCAAACACACTTTCAAAATCTGAAGTAAAAAAAGGAAATGATTTGTTGATCGTAGTACCACTTTAAAGAAGTCTAAAACTAACTTTCGTCTTTCTAAATGACAGGACAAGAAAGGAATGTATGACGATGTCAGCTGCTGATCGCATATCTTAGCCGATATTGTTTTGCTTGAATAAAAGAGGACCCTCCTTGGCTGAATTTTTCCAAATAGCTGCTACTTTTAATTTTGCGTTTGTAAATAGAGCATTTACCAAGAAACAAGAGCTGAGTGAATATTAACTATTGGTATTGGTTTCTGCAATCAAAGATGATAACTCACATTACCTTTCATGTTGCAGGAGGCAGAGAAAGATGCGATGGGAATTTCTTTCAGATGTCTTTAAGCCAAACGTTTACATTAAATCTAACTGCTAAACATTACCATGCCAATCAAGACAGTGTCGGCTTAAGCAAGAACAATGATATAATCACGTTAAAGGGCCCTAGTCAGCCACACCTTTGTTTTTGGTAACATGCGAGAATTTGCCTATTATATTTTAGTATATACACACTTAGTGATCTTGGTGTTTTAAGCAATCTGATTGGTTCGCTATCTCTGGCTAATGGCCATTATTCACCCCCTACCGAGTGAATAATGCTTAAGCCAAACAAAAATAGAGCATACTTTTGAATAAAGCATACTTTTGATTCACACTGATTTGAACGGTGTTTAAGGACCATTATTCTAGACTGTCATGAGGTTTTTTCGAAGATTAACTATAGATTTTCCATGTTCAAAGATTCTGTAAATAGTTTCGCGAATTCGCGCATGCTTTGTACAGCTTGCACGTTTTCCGAGCATGAATTGAGAGGTCAATTACATCGATTTTTAATGGTTTCCTTCTGAAATGTTGTTGAGATCACTTCCTGTGTATATACTAAAACAATTATTCTTCTCAATCTCGGTGAATAGTGGCAGAATATTTACCTCGATTTCAAAGAATAATTGTTAATTATTCGGAGCCTGTCGAGACGAAGAAACATCACTGTAAAACTACTTAAGAGTGTGTCCATGGGAAAACCAGGCAGAACCAGGCAGGAGGTGATACAACACAAATAACCGATTTCGCTCAAACTTGGCACAAATGTTGGGTTTGGTGAGTAAATGATTGTGGCAAAAACTTAGGTTAAAATATTGTATTCTCTTCAAGTTAGGGGGACCCCCTCCAAAAATGGCTCTTTGTCACTAATTTATGCATATTTAATTAGCTGTCTTTGATTTGGTATTTCTACAACAAGAAAGGCTATGTGAAAATGAAATCCACTGGAGCATGTTCTACTGTTATTAGTCTCAAAGCACAGATTCGA
>JAHPZR010026053.1:0-27500 GCA_019787425.1 Platygyra sinensis
ACTTAAGGTACATACAAAGGTACCTTTTGTGCGGACCTCCGTGGAAACAGCATCACACCAATTCCCTCTTCCAGCGAACTACACTGGGTAATTTCTTTGAAATTTAAGCCTTCAAAGCTTGATTTTCTCCTTGATACCAGACTTGATTAGTTTGTTAGCTAATTCTTGAAGAAATCCAGCTCTGAAACGATGTTTCGATAGGGTATTTTAGCCCAAAATGTGACCATGGAGTCGAGCTTTGTTCGCTTCCAAGAAACTCGATGTAGCCGTGCTCAAGTTTCGAAGGCAAAACCTACCAATTTACTGGAACTGCTAGTGACTGATTCAGCAACGTGAAGGCTTGGAAAGTGACTGAAGTTGGAAATAAAACCAAGTTTCGAAGTAGGTAAGTTGTAGTTATAATAAAATCTGCTCGGATAGGTCGATTTTGATATAGGCTTAAATGTCGGAAATGCTCGTGCATGTGCTGATACAAACGGCCATAACTTTTGAAATACTGAAATCGTACAGGGGTTTTTGCATATTTTGGCGATAAAGGACTACACTTTGCAGCTGTGTAGACTAGAGGTTTCAGCTAGGTCCCAAATTTTAAAAATTAGCTTCTAAATGAAGGCCATTTCCAGGCATCGTTCGATGGCGAATAATAGTGTTCAGTAATATGCTTGATTTCGTCTTGCCACTTAAATTGAGACAAAATAGGTTAGTATCTCGGAAAACTAGAAAGGTTTATGAGCAAAATGATATAAGACTCAATACTAGATGTTGGGAATGAAATATTTTACGGCGTCACGAAAAATGCCAATTTTATGCTTTTGGAGACGGCGCGACGGGCCCTGACGAGGCGAAATATTAAATGGCTCCTGACGCGACTAGAAAATCATTTCGAATCAAAAGAAATCTTGTTTTATTCTTACCTTGGTAAAGTCTTTCAGTCGCCAGAGTTTCAGGCAAAATTATTTTTCAAGCGAAATTGAGTGGGTGGTTATTAGAGAGACAGCCTCTTAAATACAGTCAGTGAGTTTATAATATTTACCTGCTGTATTTGTTAATATATTTATATATTTCGAATACAGGCAAAACAATAGTAGCCAGTGTGTCAACTGCCTCGTCATCTATCGGTTTACTGATGTTGTATTTGAAATGGCACACTGCAAACAACCAGGAAAGTGATTCGATATTTTCTTGAACTTTTACTGCCTGAGTAGCCAATGGTGGGCAGATCTAGCTGATCACCTCTGTTATGGTTCTGCACAAACCAGTTATATTTTCTTTTTAAAAAATATACAAACTATTCAATGTGAATTTTTGAAATAATTTTAGTTTCAATATTTTTGTTAACAGCATACCAGCCGAGTACTTAAGGTTTAGTTATTATTTAAGTATTACCTGCGGCAGATGCTGAGGTGATTGCCAACAAAACTGTTGCTGTGGTATGCCTGTCGTTTCACGTTGATGGACTAAAGAAAATCCTCAAGGGCATGATAAATTTTTCCCATATCTTTTGAGAATTTGCATTGGGACATAATTTATGAAGCAGCCTTTACCTAAACAAAATAGAAAGTGTTAATTGACATGTACCAAATGATTAATGTGATTATACAATTGTTTTTGTTTCATTGTGCACTATTTGTTTATTGATTCACAGTGTAAAAAAATAAATTATATCACGTACTTCCTGTTCAGCTTTCTGCTTCACTGTTTGCGAATGCTGAAGTAGTTGTTGTACATTAGGAGTTAGTCAAGTTTGGTGTTTGATCTGCAGCTCCCATGCCCACCTAGTTGCTGACATAACAGGCGTTTTCCACCTGCAGATCGTGCTTCTGTGAGAAAAGCTGCCGCTGCTGTTTCATGCCTCTTAGCTCCACGTGGGCTCTTTATCAGCTCATCAATCCTTGATTTTCCCAGTTCTGAGGTATCCTCAGCCTGTCTGTAGGCAATCTTCTCGTCTAGCTCAGTACATTCAGCAAGGGAGAGTCCATAGAAGTTGAGGAACACTCCAAGACTTATATGGAGACCTGGTGTGCAAATCTTTAAGAAAGCAAATCTTTAAGAAAATGAAAACAACAAACTAAATGGTTTTAATTGTAAGTTAGCTAGGTCTTAGGAAAAGGTAAACATCTACCGTATTTACTTGATCAAGCTGAGTTTTTAACAGAACATTTGGATAACATTAAAAAAAGCTTTTGGCTTTCTAAATGCCACTGTGGCTTTTCCTGGAATTCCTTGGACTGCTGGCTGAGGTGGTCAAGTGTTTGCAGGAAATAAGAATATTTCTTGGGGCAGGGACATCTCAATAGCTAATATTTTACACCTTAGATAGGAATGGCGACCTGTAGGAACAACAGGGATATGTCAATTTCTATGGGATACATCAACTTGTGGACTGTATATCTTTTGTATTGAAGTAATGTACTTTCGATTTAGCTATTTTCACTTGAAAAGATCTACTTACTAGATGCCCAAGAAATTTCCATGACTTTACACAAAAAATCGTGGTCTCCATACAGAAAACAAACAAATGTCCTATTATATCCCTGTAAAACACACATCAAAATACCAGTACTACTACTGCTACTCAATATCTGAGATTAAAATTTGTGCATACCTCCAGGTTGTATTGTTAAGGTCTCGAACTTGCTCTCGGTATCCATCCCTAATCTGCTAATTGTAGAGAGGCAATTTCTGGTGTCTTTACCTTCCAACAGGGCAAATACAATTCTGTTTTGGGGGGCGAATTTGGTTTAGGAACATAGGCAATTTGAAACGCTTTTTTTTTCTCTTGGAGCCCTGCCCATTATCCACACCAAGTTTAAGGTACACTTTTTCAGTAGGTATTGAACCATCGTGCCATGTCAAATGTTTGTCCTTGCAATAGAAAAATAAAAAAAAAAGGTTAACTTGGAGAACTATTAGGGTAAAAAGGGAAAACAACTGTGTATAAAAATGAACTATTTCAAATCTCACTTTTCACATTTATCCATAAACGCGAGAACGTTCCCCTTCAGGTTGACCACAGTAGTCATAGAAGGTCAGAAATAAGCCCCGTTACTGTCGACTAAATGTCGAGTTAGGTCGAGGAAAATCATTAATATGCATAACGGTCGAGTTTGTCGAGGTAAGCCTGGGTAAATAATTACTATTCAAACTGCCTATGTAAAGTGTCTTCCTCCATACTAATGAAGTGTCTTCCTCCATACTAATAAGCGTCAATCTAGAACAATAAAAAACAATAAGGTTGCCCGGTCTTGCCCGCTAATAGTTAACCCTGATTGGCTCATGACAAAATCTATTATGCGTTCAAAATAAAAGCGCCAATTTTAACGAAAGCGTCATTCCTTCATTCAACTTGAACTCGCTGGAAATTCGAAAACTTTGTTCGATTTCGAAACGTTTATCGTGAAGATGGCTTTTTGCACTGGCGTTGTTAATCTTCAAACTGCTTTGAACGCTTGTTAAAATGTCCGTGATTGGGACACGCTGACAACCGCAAATTTTTGACTGTTTTGAACGCTTGTTTAACTGCCGTGATCGGGAAATATTGAAAAGCGCAAATTTTTGACAGCGTAATAAGGTTCTCTAGCTTTCTTTGAAAACGTTCTCCGATTTTCGAAACCGGGCTCTTTTAACCCCGAGTGGTTTAGGTAGAACCTATGATGCTTTTATGCTCAGCTTTGCTGACGAGAGAGAATTCAAATTCTTAGCTAACTGCTCGAGTTTTCCGCTCCGTTAGTCACGCACTGAACTCCATCCACTTTTAACCCCAGATTTACATACAAAATTGAACGGAAAAGCCCATGGGACAGCTTTACATTGAAATTACAACAATAGAAGCTCGAAGCGCTTAATTTAAACACGCGGCAATAATTATTTTTGAACAACTTTTTTTTCTATTACGTTTATTGGCGAATATAAAATAAGAATATTACAACCGAACAAAACTGTTTATGAGTAAAGTTTAAGGATATCAATCGTCTTCATCTTCGCTTGAGTCCTTTTTAAAGTGTTTGAATTAATGTGTTTCACCGCGTGGTAGACAGAGCATCAAATAAATCCATCTGTCAAGTGTTTACGATCAACAGGAATTTGATGTACACATATCGGGAAAATCCTATAACCATCATGCCAAAAACATCTTGGGCATTTGAATACTGCTCTTTCGTAAACGTTCTCTCCGTTGCAAAAGCAGCAAAGACCTTTTCCTTTAAGCAAAATCTCTGAATTTCTTTCAGGTTTCAGATCTGGGTTTTCTGATTCTTGGTGTTCACTATATTCAGACGCTTTCTCTGTGCATGTGCCAAGTCTGGGTACAATCACTGTTAAAACAAGCTCAGATCGATTAACAGATCTATTAACCACCGGAGAGAATGATCTGGTGTTATTCACATGGCAAAAAGCCTACACACAATTATTGATGATGATACCGACAATCAAATTTGTCAAGGGTATCCCGGAATCTCTGGAAAATGATTCCTATTGAGATGTCAACATACGTAACCTGATTGTCATTGACGCCCAAATGATTGAAGCCGGAAAATATAATCGGATCGTGAACCTGTTAACAAAAAAATCGCATCACCGAAATCTGAGCGTTATTTACATTGGGCAAAATCTGTTCCATCAAGGCAAAGGCAACCGACGTAACAGCTTAAACAAACATTACTTGGTCCTTTTCAAGAATCCTCGGGTTAAACTACAAATTTTGACTCTAGCCAAACAAATGCATGTATCCAAGTGAAACTGCTTGGTTTATCAAAGAGTACGAAGAGGCGGAGCTAAGACCATTTGGATATCTTTTTTTAGATCTCAAGCCAACGACTCCAGATAGATGTAGATTGTGAACAAATGCTTTACCCAGCGAAGAGAGATTCGACAAAGGATTCGAAGGGAATAGAATTTCTCAAGAACTTCTCCAGTACCTCAAACAACAAACTCTGATGGTGCCCCCGCCAATTTCGGAGATGCAACGCATTCAGAATAGTATGGATAATCTCCTGTATCGTACAAACCTTGCAGAAACCAAAAAGCGAAGTAGTACATGCAGTTGCAAAACAAGTTTTAAAACTATAAACACCAGTTCAAATCTTTAATACCTGAAGCAACAATTCCCGCCCAACCCCAAGAGTCAAACCAAATTTCTACAAACGTACTAACAGGCGACGCACCAACAGCGCCAAACCCCGTTCAAGAACCACCAGAAATCACACCAGCGACTCCAGTTCAAGCACCAACCCAAGTGACAGCCCCACAAACCTTATCTACCATGTCAATCTCTTCCTCTATCTCATCTCTCTCCCTCCTTCAATTTTGACACCCCCTCCCACACTCGATTCGCTGTCACCAGTAAAAAGCGTAAATGCCCCCAGTCTGTCAAATTTGTAACTTACTTGGACTATGAACCGAAGAGAGCCTCTAGACGATCTCGACGATTACACAAGACCTCGCCTTAGAAGTACTCTCAATACGACAGAGACGATTGATTTCCTGATACTCTTTACTCTTAAACAGTTTTTTTCAGTTGTAATCTTCTTATTTTGTATTCGCTAATAAACGTAATAAAAGAAACAAGTTGTTCAAAAATATTTATTGTCGCGTGTTTAAATTAAGCGCTCCAAGCTTCTATTGTTGTAAATTCAATGATAGAGCTGTCCCATAGGTTTCTCCGTTCGAGTCTGTGTGCAAATCTGGGGTAAAAAGTAAGAGGCACTGCGTAATTGCAAAGTGAGTGACTAACGGAGAGGAAAACTCGAGCAGTTAGCTAAGAATTAATTATCTCTCTCGTCAGCAAAGCTGAAAGAGGAAGCATAAGAGACTCTACCTAAACCAATCGAGGTTATAAGAGCCCGCTCTCGAAAATCGGAAAAAGTTTTCAAAGAAAGCTAGAGAACCTTATTACGCTTTCAAAAAGTTTGTGGTTGTCAGCGTTTAACGATCACGGACAGTTAAACAAGCGTTCAAAGCAGTTTAAAAAACATGCACGCTAGTGAAAAAGAAAAGAAAAACTTCATGAAAAACGTTTCGAATAAACTGAAAGTCTCGGAGATAAACTTTCGCAGAAAAGCGATTACAGGAACGATAGCGCTTTCGTCAAAATTCGCGCTTATAATTTTACCACATAAGATATATTTTTTTTCCAATCAGGGTTCAAAGACCGCGGGCAAGATTAGGCAAGTTTATTGTTTTCATTGTACTAGAGTGACGCTTATTAGTATGGAGGAAGGCACTTTACCTAGACAGTTTGAATAGTAACGATTTACCTAGGCCTAACTCGACACTTACTCGACCGTTATGCATATTAATGATTTTCCTCGACCTAACTCGACACTTACTCGACCGTTATGCATATTAATAATTTTCCACGACCTAACTCGACACTTACTCGACAGTAACGGGGCTTAATTCTGACCTTCTATGACTACTGACCACCTAGGCAGCTGGTGTGGGTTTGATTACCGTGACTTGTTTGTTAGCCCTCTTTTCATTATGCTCTAGTGGTATAATCCCATCCAGTATGTCATCCGCTTGCAACTGACTATTTTTCTGGATCTTTTGCTTTTCTTCCCTCTTCATCTTTACTCCCCATTTTTTGAATCACCTGAATAGAAAAACATGTAGGAGAAAACAAGCTAGTATATCCAATTTTCTAATACAGTTGTACAAGAGAACTGATGTAAAGCTGGGATGGGTGGGACTCCTTGACTAACTTACCGACGGAGCTTGTTGAGGTTAAACCGAGGCAGAGTTAAGTCAGCCTTCGTCGGTAGCTCCGGCAATAACTCGTTGCCTAATGCCTCTCGCAGGACAGCTCGACGTTCTTCTTTGGAATTCAGTCTCAAACCTTGAATAACGTGAACACCCATTTGGACTTGGCTGATGGACGCTGCAACATTCTCAAGATCCCTGGTTCGTCTGAGGAGAAGGCGGCTCGTTAGTTCAACGGACGGTTTCTGGGCGCGAGGCTCATGTCGCAAGTCCAGTGCCTTTTTTTTTTTTTTACAAAAAGTTTACAAAAAGAAGAAGAAGAAGAAGAAGAAGAAGAAGAAGAAGAAGAAGAAGAAGAAGAAGAAGAAGAAGAAGAAGAAGAAGAAGAAGAAGAAGAAAAGAAACAGTCTTAAGTTTGAGTCTTTGACTACAATTTATGAAAATTAATCGCTTAAAAAAAATTGCATGTCTGGGCTGACCTTTCCACCTGTTTTCACTGTTACAGTTTTTACGTCCGTTTAAGACCCTAACTTCGCTTTGACGAACAAGGCCGCAAGTCGTTCTGCCTGGGGAGTTAGTCTTCCCTCTCGGACCTCTTGCTCCAATTCCTGTACCGTTTTCGGAGCTGGCTCGGGTTGTTGTACAGCAGCTGCTGTAGGTCTAAGTTGAACATGGAGTCGGGCCCGTTCATTAAGATTTATACACACGTGATCAGAACAGTCCTCATATCTCGTGTCTTGACCACAAGTTACTGAAAGATCCTTGATGAAATTTATGACCATGAGAGCTCTCATTGAATTTAAAAAGTCATCCTTGCCCATGGAACAGGACAAATTTCCAGAGGTTGTTACTACCTCCTTTATGCAGTCGGAACAAAAGCAGTGTTTACAATCGGTTTCTACGGGTTTGTCTAAACAAACGGGACAGAAGTATTCTTTTAGAACCTCCCCTACAAAGTTGAAGTTTTCTCCAGAATCGACGTATCGATTGGACGACAAATTTTCTACCAAGCCATTGACCATTTCACAGAACTTAACAACTTCGATTTCCGTTTGACGTTTCTGGCTGGCAGCTGCAGAAATCATTGCCCAGAATGCCGCGACACATCCGGGAACTTTTTGTGTGTGTCGGCGCTAAAATTCAAAATCGATTAGAGAAAAGTGCTAATAATAACAAAGAATACGGGCAAAAAGCGGCCACCAGTGGATCGATAAATGATTTTGAACAAAAATTGTTTTTATAAGGTCTCTACGAGTATTATCAAATTCGCCTTGAAAACAGTCTATTTTGGGAGCTTTCTACTATGGAAGCTATTATTCAAGAGGAATATTTCGCCGAACTGATCCGTTAAGCTGACGGATAGCATATGGAAAAGTTGGTACCGGATGTCAGGAAAGGTTCTGCCAATTTTCGCTTGTTTACGACGTCTACAAGTATTATCAAAATGTGGTTTTCCGAAAGCACTCATCAACCTCTGCAAATTTGCCTGTCGGAGACCGTTCGGCTCTATGGTTGACTGATTTTGAAACTTCCGCGGGCATTAAAACGGACCCATTTCTGAATAATTATCTCATACAAACAATGGAAAACAATGCTCGCTCAGGTGTAAGACACGTTTAAGCAGAAAATTCATTTATTTTTATTTTCCCCAGTGTCGTACGAACGGAAAAGACCAGCGTTGTCTTTGGAGTCCTCGATCAACGTACAGACTACATAAGCCGATCGAGTAAAAGACTGTGTCTAATTAACTGCTTTGACCGGTCGAGTAAAAGAGGACAACGATAAAATAGAAGCAAGTGTTCTGCGCACCGCACCGATTTACTTCACACATCAGACGGTTTGATTGACAACCGCCGATTCATTGACGAGTGCAGTCGGAAATCCGAAAGCTAAATCTATGCAATATTATTCCGCGCATCGAAAACCTGGGCACTGCAAGTACATGTCACGAAAGACAATAGCATTCTGGGCGATGTCCCCCCCCCCCCCCCCCACCCCCCGTTTAGGCTTTAAAGGCCTTCCTCCCTTTTTACCACAATTACAAGATTGCAAGGTTTGCACTCTTCTCTTGATGTGGTTCCCAGGACACTAGGGAGCGCGTGTTGTTGAGCCGGCACTTCTTACAGAAGACGTCCTTTTCCAGGTTTATGCCAAAATTCTCTTGTAGAAAGTGAACATTTGAAGAGCAAAGATAGCTGGCTTCTTTGAAACCGTTAGATTTAGCCAGCGTCTCCGCGCAGATTCGACATGGAGCCGCTAAATACGTCAGTTTTTTGTTCGTCAGACATGGCCGCAATATTGAATAAATAACAAAATATTAAATACAAAAGCCATGCTGTTCAGGGAAAATTTCTGCGAAAAAGGGACAGCTAGAGTACTTTATAAGATTTTAAGTATTTAAAAATAGTAGTAATGTTGAGAGGAAAACTTCCAAGACGTAAAACTGTGATTGAAACTTCCTTTATTTCGTAACATGCGATGCCCGCCATTATTCTACACGAAGCACGCACTAGGGTCAAAACTCCCGATCGTGCTTATACAATTGACACCAGCGTTACTCCTACGTGACTGACTTATTTACTAAACATTCTAAAAAGCCTAATGCTTAGTACTGTTTGTTGCAATGTAGACAACGTATCAAATAAGATTTTTAGAGTTGCAGTCGATACGATCATGAATGGTTGTCATTTCCCCAACGGTATAAGCCTTTCCGAGTTCAGTTTCTTCAAGCCTTTGCATTTGCTGATCAGCTAGAGCCTACCAGGCCCCGGTACATTTGATTCGTCCAGTGGCCCTTTCTAGAGTTTTTTTTTTTTTGTCTTAATAAACATGTTACGGCCACGATCTAGTCTCTCTCTTTGACTTGATCCAACTCGAAAGATGGGATAGACATGATCAGTTGCGAGACAGAGAATTGGAGCGTACACACCACACACCCCACTCCGTTACAAGGCCAACAAGACAACTAGAGACACCGTACGCAAGACCAAACCGACATCAAGAAATCTCGTCACAACAAAAAACAACAAAAATACAAGTTTTCTTTGCAATGATTTTTTTACTATTCATTCTCATCTCCGATGGAATACACCTTTCAGCTCTGCAGCACACGAACCACTAAACTCCAAGAAGTATAGAAGGTTACAAACATGACGTTCATCCGACCTTTGGTAAACAAACCAAGTCTTTCTTCTACTACGCTTCCATCTCCCAAATGGAACAGTGTAACGCCATAAGTTGTCATTCCACCGCGCTTCTTCTCATTGCTCAGAGTATAAATGTTCACCCTCACCCTGGAACGACTGCGATTCATATCATTAGGAACTTAACTGCCCCTCATCAACGCAAGCTATTCAACTACGCAAAACGTCTTCAACTAAAAGTTACCCGCTATAAACACCTTATATTTCAAACTACAATTATGATAGGACACACAAGATAATTCCCAAGAGACTTTCTATTAAATACAGACCTTCATTTGACACTGAAGATCAACATTTTCATCGAGAATGGAGATCACTCAGGAAAACGTCATTTCAGATGATATACTTACTAAAACAAATATATCAAGAACACTACAAGAACACCAAAATCAAACTGAGAGACTCGCTCGAACAGCTGAAATTCTACGTACCTGTCCTGATGCCACTTTTAGAAACATAAGAAGATTCCTTAAAACTACTGTAACTGAACTCTGCAACACTTTAGATTCTAGGAGTTGTAACAAAAGAACCCTTAACGGTAAGTACACTTCCCCGCAGGCTTTTCATTCACATAACAGGATTATCACCAGCAGTAACCCCACTGACACTGACCGTGACACATCACTCACACCGATCACTATAGCCACTACCCTTCACGGGAATCACAACACACCTCATCTGCGCAAACGTCGCCGCAGACGCAGACGTAACATACGTGCTACAGGATACTGGAGGGTAAATAATCACAACATCCAACTTGACACCAACTCTGTTATTAATCTTAGCAATGTCACTCTTTCACATGACGAGATCCAACTACTGGCTATATAAGGGATTTACATTTTGCCCAATGCTTCGACAGATAGACAGGAACGAAGTCCGAGCTGACGTTAATGAGTTCTCCCGACGCGTGCGTTTATTGAAATATTTCCACGACTTTCCTACTCTACCTTACCTTTACCTTTCCTACCCTACCTTTGTCACTTCTTGGGAAGAATCCCGTTTCTTGGCTAGGTTGGGGAATATCCGTTTCTAGGCTGCATTGAGAGTCTTCACTGTCTTCGTAATTTCCATTACTTCGTTGAAAAAGGCAGTTAAAGCATCGCGCAGAATGCCATTGTCTTTCGCGACATGTACTTGCAGTTCTCAGGGCGGCAAAATAATTTGCATGTCTAGAACTAGTCGGATGTGATTGGTCAACATATTCAGCTTTGGGAATACTTGAGTCTCTTCCAGATTTCAGTTGCTGTCAATCAAACGGTTCAATGAGTACGGTAAATCCCAAAGCGTGATAGAGTTATTAAACAACAGGGCGCTAATCAAAGGCGGGCAGCACTTTTCACAAAGTGTTTACAAATTCGTGTGCAGCGATATCTTCATTCGACTCAAAAGACTAACCAACTCCCGTTGGTAGAAATGTTTTCTGAACTATCGAAATACTTCAGTGTACAACGGGTGGTTTGAAAAGCTTAACCTACAATAAGAGCGCTTTTTTTCCAAGCGCGAAATTCGGCGGATTAGAAAACACAAAGCTAAAAAAACGGCCAACACACCTACAGTACAACTACCAGGTTATAAAAAGCAGCGGTACTCAATAAGCGGGCTTATCTGTGATCAGATGAATTTTTCTGAGATCATTTAAGTTTTGTCTTAAACATGGTATTCGCCTCCATGACATGAAAATTAAGAGCTCAAATAAAGATGGCATGATCATAGGTTACTTTGAGTAGTGCGATGCGTAAATCACACGTTTTATACTCGCTTTGTTTATATACTTGGTCGAAATTTACTTGATTACTGGTTGCGAAATCTTTTCCGCTTTTCGCCGTTGGTCTCTGCTGCTACCCACCGTATTACGTAGTAAACCATCCTTTTTAAAACGTTTCCAACACCACTCGATGAATTTGGCTTATAGCCGATTGACGCCAAACCATTCTGAAGTGAATGAAACATTTGCGTCGGATTTATTTTTAATTGCCGCCATTTCCAGAGCGCCTTGCCGTTTTATTTTGAGGTAAAATAAGAAATCGCAACCATTTAGAATAGGTGAAGACATGTGAATGACGCCGGGCAGGATTGATGGGGGATTCTGTGAGCTTCAAATGGAGCTCCCGATCAACCCCCTTGTGTGAAAACCATTTCAGTTGCAGAACGGTACGAACTCGTACGGAGTTTTGATGATAAGCGAATCGCGCGCATAAACAGATGTTTAATAGCCCTTTGAGTTTAAATGTGCCGCATGCATAAACAAATTTAAAATCCCTTTGAATTTAAATTTGCTACACTGAATTTTGTGCATGACTGCACGCTATTGTCAGCGGGGGAGGAGTTAAGAACTCTGTTAAATACTCAAGGGAGTTCTAAAGCAACCATTTTTGAATGCATTCGGGATAACTTTTAGAAATCATCATTTTGATAAAACTTGTAGTCATCGTATAAACATGAAATTTTGCACAGTCTTTCTTCAGATCGGGAATTTACAAAGCCCGAGTGTACCTAAGTCGCTAATATCCATCGGAATATTAATGAAGTCAATATTTCATACAAATAACAAGTAAAACTAGCGCATTTTCAACGTCAGTTTGATAAACCTTATCCAAGATCAACGGCTTAGAAACATGTTTAGAATAAAAGCTTGATATCTCTTCTTTAAAAGCCCGAGTGTTCCTAATCGATCAGTGTACTGTAAAGAATGAAATAAGGCAAGGAGCAGTCGGTGTTGCGCCGTTTTGGCCCATTATCTTTATTCTTTTGCGTCTTTTGACTCGCACGATTTCAAATTTAGCGCTACAAGCGATAGAAAAAGTCCCGGATGTGTCGCGGAATTCTGCGCGATGGTCGCTCTAAGACATCTGTTTTTGTTTGAACAGCACGAGCTTTGACAGTAAACTCAACGGCAAGTGGAGCGCCGCCTTTAAAACAAGCAGTGAAGTTTTGTGTGACAAGCTATTGGTACTGCAGGCAAGGTTACTAAGCTCTTTTCTCTGTGTTCGGCCCTTCAACGTCTCCATACAAACTGAGCCATTCAGGAACTGAATCTGCTGTTGTTTTACAGTGTTTCATGCTATTGCCTGCTTTTCCAACGACTCTTTGTAGAGATTTCAGTGATTTCTTTACTCCTCTTGTGGAACACGCGCGCGTGGCTTGACAGAAAACAAGTCATGTTTAGTATTTACAATGTATCTACCAATCACTCCACTGTGTCACTAGTTCTACAGTTTAATCACCTAAACCAAAAGAGAGGACCGGGCTTCTGCAAGTCTAATGCAACCTCACTTAAAAATGAAGAATACGTAACAGCACTTAGCAGAAACACTCCAATCTTAAAGGAGAAATACGAGCTTCATGATTTAGGTTTTAAAATGGGACCTCGTGAAAATGGAGGTAACAGGTTTCACGATCAAGTACTTCAAACTCAAAGCGAAAAATACCAAGCCTACTTAGCAGGCGGAGATTGAGCACACGAGCGAAAGAGCAGGCGAGTGAAGGAACACGCCTGGCGTGAGGAAAAAAATGTTGAGAAGTTGGGAGGGGGTACACGAAATGGGAGAGGGGTTGGAGAGAAAAGGAATCGCCTGCAGTCAATCCCAAACATTTTACAGAACTCTGTTCGCCCACGAACGGGCAGCAAGAGTGCAATTGGATTGGTTGTTGGCCCGTCAATCAAAATATGTCATCAGAAATTTGTCTTTCATGCTTAATCGGACATCCAAAACACAACAAGATCAAAACAGATATTGCCAAGTCTGAAGAAGAGTTCGCAGGGGTCTTTTTTTCAGGAAACGTCGAAAGGCCTTTCTCAGAACGAAAAAACTCGTCGTTCTACAACCGAAGCAAGAAGCTGCCATCAGAGGCTAGTCTATAGACATGCTGTCCTTACAATCCAATTATGAAATACCCTTAGGAAACTACTTGGTTACCGCTTTTATTTCCATGTTGCTTCGCAGATATGTTTTAAACATATGTTTTTAAGTCTCTGAGTACAACGAGTATTGACTCTCGAGGGGAAAGGTTTCAAATACTTCAGGAACATATATCGTGCAATCTACTGTGCCGCAGTTGGTTGATTCAGTCGAACTGTCAGGCACAGTACGTTCACTCTTGTCACGATATCACGCACATCACATCTTTCTCTATCTTCGTCGGGTTTTTCGTCATAGCGGAGAACCGTTACTTCGAAAGAGCTATATATTTTTACAGAGACCTCGGTTTCTTCCCTCAATTTGATCGAGCTTATGCATCTTTCGTTTTTTAACGAACAATGAAAGACGCGACAATTGAAATGAAGCCTATTTACGCGTACTATTTACTTTTAATGGACTCTGTCAAACACATACTAGGCACCTGTCAAAAGAAAGTTCATTATCATTGGTTCTCATGTGGCAGTTGGCGCCCCAAGGGAACGCGGCATGTTTTGGGGGCGTTAGGTTAAATGTCCCCTCCCCCCTCCCAACTTCGTTCCCTTCGCGTAAGGGTTTTGCCTTTCGTGTAAATTTTTGGAAAAGCCTGCGTAGCAGGCTAAAAAATATCGAGATGAAGAAAAATTACTGCACAAAAAAGTAAATGAAACATTTTTTGCGAACTTCAACGTGCTAGATCACATCTCAAAAAAAATCCTGTTGACCAACACCAAAGGTACAATTCTAAGAAGCAAAGTGAAATAGCATGAAGAAGGAAAACGCAACACAAAGTACTTTTAAAACTTAGAAAAACGCCATCATGATATTAAAATAGTCTCAAACCTCAACGTTGGGCGGAAATTTGTCAGATAGAAGATCAATCAAGTTTTATGAGTCGTTATACTGCTCCACAACTGAATATCAACTCCGAAAATTTCAAGAACTGACCTTCAGTTTTTATTCCAGAAAACGTAGGCCCACTAAGTTAAGAAGAGAAGAATTCTTGTGAAGGATTCGCAAACGAAGAAAAATGCACAAATCCGCTCAAGGACTTCGACAATAACAAAACCCCGGGCACTGACGGTCGGCCAGCTGAGTTCTACCGACTCTTTTGGCCTGACATTCGTCATGATCTCCTAGGCAGCTACAACTGATTCTCAGCATGGCATGTTTTCTGTAACCCAAGGACGAGGAATAAATAAACAATAGTCTCAATTTGGCGCGAGAAAACAGTGGGATATTCGGTCATGTGAGGTGCTTAGACCAATCGCGCGCGAGCGAAAATATTTGACGGATTATAAGCGAGATTGTAATCCATCAAATATTTTCTTTCGCGCGCGATTGGTCCAAACACGTCACGTGACCGAATATCCCCCAGCGAAAACTGGGGGATATCCGAGATTTTAACTCAACCATTAATTTTTGAGTGATATTACTGGCTACTTTACATCACGTGGTATAAATCTCCGCACAGTTATCACACAATAACCTCCACCCGTGTCGATATTTGTCCTCCGATTGTTTCCGTCGAGAAGAAACATAGTCAGCACAATAATTTCAACTTTTCTTTTCTCTTATTTAAAATGGAAGGAAACCAAACTAGTGTTATTGAGTCTAGCGAGGGTGGCATTAAAAAGCTCATGGCAAGTGTTGTTCCGGAAAGTACAAAAAAGTCACTAATATACCACGCTGTCAATGTCTTTGAAGGTGGAGAAAGTCACGAGTAGACTGTTAATATTTAGTCCTACGTAAATTTAAACCGATTCATTTTACAAAATAAAGATTTAACAGACAATGTGATAACTAACTATGAAATCAAGCAACCGTTCACGTCCGACTTTAGCGTGAAGGAAGGAAAATTGTCAACCGTTTTGAAACCTTTTTTACGCAGAAGCCAGAAAAGTTAGTGGAAGGAGAACCATACAGTCGCAACACTGTGAAAGTCAATTTGTTCCGGGCTGGACAGATTTTCTTTCTAGTTCGCTTCAAAGAAAGCCGTTTTCCATTATTCGGGATAAGTATTCAAGCCGGCAAACGAAGCTCTAGATCCATCACTGAAAGATCTTTCTTTCACAAAACACAAGCGTCCAATTTCCAGCAAAGACCTTGAAGTCCTCTATGCAGCAAATCAGCTGGGTCTGAATGCTTCAGAAAGTTTTGCAAATTCGGCATGGTTTAACACCATTCTCTACTTCGGAAAGAAAGGGCGTGAAAACCAACGCGAGCACAGGCAGAGCACTCTATGTGTTCGTGGTTTAATATAGAGAATCTATTAGAGTTATGAGTAAAGCTCTGAAAATTGCATATTTAAATCACATCTCGGCCTGAATATCCCAATAAAGTTAAACGAAGCCATAATCGAGTCATGTATGTTGTTTTTTCGCCCTCCTGGGCCGTCTAAAGCGTCTTACAGCGAAATAAATTTTTGCCGGTTACGGTAAGACACAAGAAGGAGACAAGGCTCGCAACTTCGCGGCCGTCAGCCGCAACCTCCTCCACTTCAAACTGGAATTAACGCAAAAATACTGAAAATCTTGCCTGAATGGCTACAAATCTTTATAGGTCAGTTTTTTTCTCTATCTCTTCGCCGAATTTCAGCTTCATCCCTCCAACAGTTTCCGAGAAAATCGATGCTGAAGTCACAAATACAGCTTTCTCAATATGATCGGTGCCAAACTCAACGACCAAAGGAATTCAAGAAATGCAGGCTGTTTCAAATCTACCAATCAGCGCTTGGCTTCCCACGGTTTTCCCGCGGAAAGCCAAAAAACCGCAGAAAGCCAAGCGCTGATTGGAAGGATTTGAAGGAGATTGGAAAGATTTGAAGGATAATAAACACGATAGTCTCCATTTGGGGCAAAAGTATGCTCGGATATTTGTCCTTGGACATTATCTGTTCCTCGAAGCTCACATTTTTCCTCGAGCTACGCTCTCGGAAAACTGTTCGCTTCTCGGAACAGATAATGTCCGCGGACAAATATCAGAGCATATTTTCGCGCCAAATGGAGACTATTGTTTATTTATCCCAGAAAAATCGAAGGATAAGAACATTCTGGAAAATCTGAGGGGTCCATCTCACTTCTGAATGTCGACTACTAGATTTGCACCAACGTTATAGCCAAGAAAATTATAAAAAAAAATCCTGCCAACGTTAATAAACCCTGATCAAACTGGCTGGATCAAAAATCGCTTCATTGGTGATAATGTAAGGCTAAAAGGTACTGCCTTTTTCTTGGACCTCAAAAGAAAAGCGTTTGATTCCATTGAATGGAACAATCTCTTAGGAACACTTCAGCTCTTTAACTTCGGCCACGACATTCAAAATTGAATAAAATTTCTACAATATTGTTACTAGTTGTGTTCTGAATAACGGTTTTGCCTCAGCATTTTTCTCCCTACAGCGAGTCGCACAAGGTTGTCCGTTGCCTGCCGTCCTCTTCGTTCTCGGCATAATACTCCTCTCTAGATTTATATAAAAAATGATGTCACTTTTAAGGCGGTATTCAAGTCAACAGGCATGAGCCTAAAATAAGTCAATATGCCGACGGCACAAAATTTTTTTTCGTGTCCTCGGATTTTAAAGAGCATTCTGGCCTTGAAACAAAAACCACTGAAACCGAAACAATGTGGTTAGGAGAATGGAAGGACAGAATAGATGAACCTTTTGGTTTTAAGTGGCTAAAAGAATCTGTCAATGCCGTTGGTGTCTTTTTTCTCACAACCAAGAAAGTACATGCTAATAGACTGAACTTCTGTGAAAAAATACGAAAAAACGCTAAACACTTGGCAACGGAGAAATCTAACTCTTTGTAGAAAGATAAAAATAGTCAAAACACTTGGGATATCTAAACTAATTTACTCAGCCTCCGTGCTCCCTTTTCTAGATCACTATATCAAAACTTTACTTGTGCAGAAAAACCCTTAGAAATAATAAAAAAAAGATCATGAAAAAAGCGCTCAAAATAGCCTGGGTCAACAGAATTCAAGATGGGTCTGAAGTTTCCAGGAAAATTATTGCTAACAAGGTCTTACACAGATATGCTGTGTCTCGCCTCCCTAACTAAATGCAACTTTGTAACAAGCACACTAGACATTGATGAAAAGCTTCCCACATGTCTGGAGAAATCTACCAGATTTATCATAACACACCTTTAATGGCAACAACTTGGCTATTTTAGTGCATAATCAATTCAATATTTCCAATATTTTCACATCCTAAATCACCTAAATTATCGAATATACAGGAATACGCTCCGTTCATAATCGTTCGTAACTTTTTGTTAAGTATACCACCCACCTGTCGTACTGCTATAGTATGATGGCGATCCCTTTGTTGAAGAATTTCAAACATTACGCAAAGTTAGGGATGCAAATTGCTGTTAAGGAACCTGAAAAGGCCATGTTATGAATTAACAGCCTTTCGACAACTTGCCTTGCTACAAGTCCACTTTTATTGAAACAGCCCCAATTCCACGTTGCTGTGCGATGACTCGTGAAGTCGCCTGGAAACTTAAGTGACTAATAGCAAACCGTAGAAATAGAATTGAAGAAGTCTGTTAGATAACATGTAACGCTTTTAACTAATATGATTTTTTCTCGGGGTTACTTTTGAAACAAAGTTGGCTTTGAATGTGTTTAAAACGACTTGCTGACGTTGCAACGGAATGAAGAACGTCCTACAGCAGCATTCTGACTGCCCGACCTTCAACAAGCACCAATCAGCGACTTTCCAAATTAGATACCAGGTTATCTCGGTTATCGCGCCATTTGTTGGCGTCACTTTTGAAAGGTGTCAAATGTCGTGTACCGGGGAGTTTGTATCGATCTCTTGGTCCTTTTTCACTGTTTGAAAACTCTACCTTGGCGGATAGAATTCAGTTCACCTTCACTTCTTCTCTGTACACGATATCAAGCACTTTTTGGGGGCATACATTCAGTGAAAACATCGATATATACGGAGGTACGAATCAACAACAACAGGTAAGCTGTTGTCTTCCCGTATGTCTTATACGTAGAACTAAGTTAAGCTTAAGTTTGCAGAGTAAATTTCAGCTGTAAAGTTTGGCTGTAGATGTTTCTTTAAAAACCAGATGCTATTGATTGTGGAACAGCCTTTTTGCTATATATAGATATTATTCTGTAAAAATATCTACTATGCATGAAGATCATTTCACTACTTGTCCAAAAGACACATGTTATTTGATGTAAGCCTGTATGCTATAGTATCTCAGAGTATCTGATGGGAATACCATTTGTATAATTAAAGCACAATAGGCAATTGCAGGAACGTGAGAGGACTGGGAGAGAGTATGTTTGTTTTCCGTTTGTTTGAAAAACTAAGACATTCAAATGAAAGATCAACTAAATTTGAGCGTCTTTATCCAAGAATAGAAGTATTTAGAGGAAGCAAATGGCAAAATGGTAGCTCTTCAAATATCACCTAAAATAGAGGGTTTGTATGGATTGGGTAGACAAGCCACAAAATTATAAAGATTTGTATGGAATTTTGCAACTATTGTGAGGCTCCCATTTGAACAATTTTCCGCTGAAAACTCTTAAACTTGACTGGGTAGCTTGTCATTCAGTAACATTTCAGTTGAAAAGCTTAGTTTCTCAATTTAAGCAATATAAGAAGCCCGTCCCAGTGCTCTCACGTTTCTGCAATGGGCTATGCCCAATGCACAGCCTGTCCTCAATAACTTTTGCTAAAATTATTAGTAAATCGATCTTACATGTATGCTTATATCTCTCCCATTAAAAGAAAAAAAAAACAATTGCAACCTCAAAGACATTGAACATTGAATTCACTCTCACAAATTTTGGGTTTTAGTCCTGAGCCACAGGCTTTGACATTCAGTGCCTTCCATTCAGGCATGAAAAGTCTTTGTCACACAACACTTTATTTTAAGATATGTTTGACTGATGGAAAGTAAAATTGGTAGTGCTTTATGTAAAATCCCGGGCATACAAACTTGAAGGAAAAAAAACCAAGGAAAAACTGTGAGGTAGAACCATGGCTTACAAGACACATGCATGTATTTATGACTGTTTACAATTAGGGGGCCATGCGGACTTTTTAAAAATAATTTTAGTAAGGGCTATTGGAAAATTATATTGGCAAACACATTGTGGCATTTCACCAGTCATTCTCTGAATATATATTTTGTACATGTATATACTGTAAACAAGGTGATTCGCAGATTGTTTGTCAGAGTGCTCAATTTATAACAAATAGATTCCATGTTGTCGTGCGTCTGTCCAGTAATAGATGACAGATGACGTCAAAATCTTGTAAGAACAAAAAGGTGGCACGCGAGGCGTAGCCGAGTGTGTCACCGATGTTCTCTTATCTTTTGCCCAGTCATGTAAAATATTGTCTTAATTCTCAAAAGTTTACGCCACTTTAAAATAGCGGAGGGAAAAACTTTCTAATGATGACGTCAATCGTGCATCTGTCCTCTAATAGATCATAGGCGAGAACCAATCCAAATGCGAGAATAACTTGGGTTATTATATAAGGTAAACTAGAGGTTGATTATAACAGATAATGAACTGAGCAACTGTAAATTTAACATGACATTTTATTGCTATTTAGCGAGTGTAGTACACAACTTGTGTGCAGCACTCATCAGATAAAATTGTAAAATGAAAAATTTACATTATTACACTGGTTTGAAATAAACATGTAATCATTGGAATTATGATAGCCACAATACGTGAATGCTTTTACAAAACAACAGAAGTTGAAAATTATAAATAAACGCTGACTAGAGGAGCTCTAAAAGTTAAAATTTAGCATTTGTCAGGAAGAATTATTTTGCATGTGTACTTAAAATTATCAGTTCTTTCTGATTCTGTAGAGAGGTTAATCAAGTTTACAAAGGTGCTTCTTCCAGAGGCAGATGTTACATTGATTTGAAGCAGGGTTATATGGGGCGCCTTATTTTAAAGTTTTTCGAGTTACTTTGAACTTTGAGTTATTGTCAAAGTCACTTGGAAGCTGCCCCATGTAACCCCCCTTCAAATCGATGTAACCTATACCTCTGGGAAAATTATTTTATTATTTATTAACCAGAGTTAGCCTCTCTTTGCAAACAGAATGAACTGCATGATAACTTCACGTAGACATCCAAACAAATTCTAAATGCAAGGCACATTCTTCTGAATTGATTTTACCTTCATATGACATCGTTTGTTCTTCTGAAAGTTTGGGATTTAATACATGATCCTTTAATTCAAATTCCATCGCTTCAATGTTCTTGTTCCTACTCGTGGATAACTCCTGATAAAAGGGTCGTTGTTCGTCCCAGATATTAAAAGGATCCGTAGTAATGGAACCATTGGTTTTTAATCTTCTCATATGCTTTTTGATAAAAAATATACATATATATGGAGGCTTAAAGATAAGAAAATTGCGTATAACATTAAATGGCGGAAAGTGAAACAGGCTAGGTCCTATTCGAATGTAAATAAGAGATGTAGTCTGTGTTTGTGGGAGAAATTTTTCATATTATGCAGGCCAGAAATGTCAAATCTCAACCGCAGAAATGAACTCGCGTCGTGCTGTAGGCATGCTAAAAAATTTCCACTGAAAAATGTGTTTACTTAGTGGTGATAATCCCTCATGGCACGTCACGCTACATATAAGATTTTATTTTTAGTAGTTTACTGTAAATTGTTTCACGGTTGCTATACACCAAAGCCAATTATGAATCGTTACCGTTTTTTTCAAAATCACTATAATGCGTTACTCTCACGGACAAGCAACATATAATTGAACTGTAAACTAAATGACCAATCACAAACGCGCGCATGTAATTTTTGAATTTTCAAATGCGTTACTCTCATGTTAACAGACAAGCAATGTCGCGTGATGATGTTGATAAGTGATGTAAGCCTTAACGATGCTTCAGTGTGTATGGAGTTTAACTGATGAGTGGATCAACGTTTGTTGGTCTACGAAACAGAACTGTATTAACTGTATTAACTGTATTGAGTAGTCTACATACTGATATTACCGCTCCTTAACTGTTGAGCACTTTTCTGGAATCAACGGTGAACACTAATTGAGTTTATATATGTCCGGATTTATGAAAACCGTGCTCATAACAAAACCAACAGCCTGGGACTTTTCAAGAAAAAATACACAGGCTTTTTCACTTAATCATCCACAGGCAGTGTGCCAGCACTTAGAGTACTCACCAACCTAGCTTGTGTCTGTCTGGTCTCTCAGCTCCCAGGCAACTGGCTGGCCAGAGCTGTCCCGTAACCAAATTCAGCATTTTAACTCTCAGTGAGGAAAATGCCTCTCTTTGTCACCCAGCCCACCCCCCTGAGGATAATTCCTGGGACCCCTACTTGGTATCAGCTCGTAGCCAGACACCAGGGCTATCTGCTGCAAGCCTCCTTGACGCAAGCCCCCTTGGGTTTAGACGCGCCACAGAGGCCTCCCTGCCGGCTATCGCCGGCAGGCAGCCGAACAAGTTTTGCTGCAAATTTGACACGGTTTTCATAAATTCAGACATATATTGGCAGAGAATGTCCTGAAAATTAGCCAGGCTTGCTCCTGCCGCCCTAAAGTGTTTGCCATGACTGCTTCGGAGCAATTCTGGCTTAATCGGAGCCCCTCCTTAATTATTTTGCCCCAATATATGTCCGGATTTATGAAAACCGTGCTCATAACAAAACCAACAGCCTGGGACTTTTCCTGAAAAATACACAGGTTTTTTCACTTAATCATCCACAGGCAGTGTGCCAGCACTTAGAGTACTCACCAACCTAACTTGTGTCTGTCTGGTCTCTCAGCTCCCAGGCAACTGGCTGGCCAGAGCTGTCCCGTAACCAAAATCCGCATTTTAACTCTCAGTGAGGAAAATGCCTCTCTCTGTCACCCAGCCCACCCCCCTGGGGATAGTTCCTGGGACCCCTACTTGGTATCAGCTAGTAGCCAGACACCAGGGCTATCTGCTACAAGCCTCCTTGACGCAAGCCCCCTTGGGTTTAGACGCACCAGCAGAGGCCTCCCTGCCGGCTATCGCCGGCAGGCAGGCGAACAAGTTTTGCTGCAAAGTTGACACGGTTTTCATAAATTCAGACATATATTGGCAGAGAATGTCCTGAAAATTAGCCAGGCTTGCTCCTACCGCCCTAAAGTGTTTGCCATGACTGCTTCGGAGCAATTCTGGCTTAATCGGAGCCCCTCCTTAATTATTTTGCCCCAATATATGTCCGGATTTATGAAAACCGTGCTCATAACAAAACCAACAGCCTGGGACTTTTCCTGAAAAATACACAGGTTTTTTCACTTAATCATCCACAGGCAGTGTGCCAGCACTTAGAGTACTCACCAACCTAACTTGTGTCTGTCTGGTCTCTCAGCTCCCAGGCAACTGGCTGGCCAGAGCTGTCCCGTAACCAAAATCCGCATTTTAACTCTCAGTGAGGAAAATGCCTCTCTCTGTCACCCAGCCCACCCCCCTGGGGATAGTTCCTGGGACCCCTACTTGGTATCAGCTAGTAGCCAGACACCAGGGCTATCTGCTACAAGCCTCCTTGACGCAAGCCCCCTTGGGTTTAGACGCACCAGCAGAGGCCTCCCTGCCGGCTATCGCCGGCAGGCAGGCGAACAAGTTTTGCTGCAAAGTTGACACGGTTTTCATAAATTCAGACATATATTGGCAGAGAATGTCCTGAAAATTAGCCAGGCTTGCTCCTGCCGCCCTAAAGTGTTTGCCATGACTGCTTCGGAGCAATTCTGGCTTAATCGGAGCCCCTCCTTAATTATTTTGCCCCAATATATGTCCGGATTTATGAAAACCGTGCTCATAACAAAACCAACAGCCTGGGACTTTTCCAGAAAAATACACAGGCTTTTTCACTTAATCATCCACAGGCAGTGTGCCAGCACTTAGAGTACTCACCAACCTAGCTTGTGTCTGTCTGGTCTCTCAGCTCCCAGGCAACTGGCTGGCCAGAGCTGTCCCGTAACCAAAATCCGCATTTTAACTCTCAGTGAGGAAAATGCCTCTCTCTGTCACCCAGCCCACCCCCCTGGGGATAATTCCTGGGACCCCTACTTGGTATCAGCTAGTAGCCAGACACCAGGGCTATCTGCTCAAGCCTCCTTGACGCAAGCCCCCTTGGGTTTAGACGCACCACAGAGGCCTCCCTGCCGGCTATCGCCGGCAGGCAGGCGAACAAGTTTTGCTGCAAAGTTGACACGGTTTTCATAAATTCAGACATATATTGGCAGAGAATGTCCTGAAAATTAGCCAGGCTTGCTCCTGCCGCCCTAAAGTGTTTGCCATGACTGCTTCGGAGCAATTCTGGCTTAATCGGAGCCCCTCCTTAATTATTTTGCCCCAATATATGTCCGGATTTATGAAAACCGTGCTCATAACAAAACCAACAGCCTGGGACTTTTCCTGAAAAATACACAGGCTTTTTCACTTAATCATCCACAGGCAGTGTGCCAGCACTTAGAGTACTCACCAACCTAGCTTGTGTCTGTCTGGTCTCTCAGCTCCCAGGCAACTGGCTGGCCAGAGCTGTCCCGTAACCAAAATCCGCATTTTAACTCTCAGTGAGGAAAATGCCTCTCTCTGTCACCCAGCCCACCCCCCTGGGGATAGTTCCTGGGACCCCTACTTGGTATCAGCTAGTAGCCAGACACCAGGGCTATCTGCTACAAGCCTCCTTGACGCAAGCCCCCTTGGGTTTAGACGCACCAGCAGAGGCCTCCCTGCCGGCTATCGCCGGCAGGCAGGCGAACAAGTTTTGCTGCAAAGTTGACACGGTTTTCATAAATTCAGACATATATATATACATATACATATACATATACATATACATATACATATACATATACATATACATATACATATACATATACATATACATATACATATACATATACATATACATATACATATACATATACATATACATATACATATACATATACATATACATATACATATACATATACATATACATATACATATACATATACATATATATATATATATATATATATATATATATATATATATATATATATATATATATATATATAATATTTGAATAAAGATTGGCTTTCCAACGCTGATGCCGCTTGGAAGAAGGATCCAAAGGATACTACACGCTTGCACTCGAAAATTGTAGTTTGTGTAGAAAGAGGAAACAGCGAGGAAATAAGTAAGTTAAGAGAAACTCAACACTGGACAACTTCTGAGGAAATTCGAAAAACTGTAATTGCCCTGAGCGGGATTTGAACCCACGTCCCCCTGATCACTAGTCGGGTGTGATGACCACTACACTATCAGGACAACCATGCTGGCAACATGGCTGATTAATCATTTAATGTGTGGCATTTTTCGTGGTACTCCCTGCGGGCCAGTTTTTCTGTGTGATAACGCTGGATCAACATGTGATTCACAGGCGGACAAGGGTAGTCAATGTAAATAATCAGTTAAGTAGATCCCTTGAGCCAACAACGTATCACCCCCAGGAGGATCGCAAATGGATTCACAGTCCAAGTTGAGGACTGTGAATCCAAGTTGAGTTGTCCAGTGTTGAGTTTCTCTTAACTTATTCATAATTTCTCCTCAACTTGGACTGTGAATCCATTTGCGATCCTCCTGGGGGTGATACGTTGTTGGCTCAAGGGATCTACTTAACTGAGTATATATATATATATATATATATATATATATATATATATATATATATATATATATATATATATATATATATATATATATATATTTCTGTTGGTTTAAGGTGCCCCAAAACAGTTTTCAGCCTTTTCCTAGAGGTAGATTTTGATGGGTCATATTTACTTCTCTTTATCAATTGATGCTACTATTATGGTATCAAAAACTGCCCTATCACTGGTGATTACGTAGTATTATTTTCGTGACACAGTAGGTTACCATAGCAACACTATGACTTACTAAAAGCACCCTTAATATTATAATTAAGTGCTTATATTTCGAAAACGGTACGGTGAAAGTTTTTCTTATTACACAATTTTAATAAGCAGGATAAGAGGCAACTTTTGGTAAAGTTTTAAAAAATTCTGTCCATGGGGTTAAGAGCCACCTTAAATTTTCGAGAATTTAAGATGGCTCTTTACCCCATGTACAGAATAAAAATTTCACCGTGCCGTTTTTGAAATATTAGCCCTTAAAGCTGAAATTAAGGGTGTTTTTAGCAAGTCATAGTGTTGCTATGGTAACCTATTGTGTCACGAAAATAATACCAACGTGTTCACCAGTGATGGGACAGTTTTTTGATACAACGATTGTAGCATCAATTGATATAGAGTGGTTATAATGACACATCAAAATCTAGGTCTTAGAATGTGCTGCAAAATGTTTTGAGCCATCTTAACTAGATCATGTATAGTCTGCTAGCAGCCGGTTTTTTTTTTTTTCTAAGGGTCACTAGGACGAGCGTTTAGTCATCCCGAACGCAAATGGCGTTGGCCGTGTAGAGAAGAGGGCGCGACAGGGTGGTATGGCCGAGTGGGGAAGAAGTCTTCTCTTGCGTGCTGCGTCCATGTCTCGTCCCATTCTCCTTTAGGCTAAATAGTCTCATATTTCGAGAGAAAAACAGACTGCCAGCAGTCTAAATAATGTAAGGCGTTTGAGATCAGCCCGTAATCCAAACGACAAAAAATAATTGGAGAATTTTGGCGCCATGTAAAACGTTTTCTTTCAGGGTTCTTGACTCTCCACATATCCACCAGATCGAGTCTTCTTGTGAATTTTCAATTGTGGTTAAACAGATTTTCTTGGAATTTACAGGCCTTCTTTCTTATCAAGGCCTGGATTAGGAGGGCAGTTTAAATCTCCACCCATAATAATATTTTTTTTTTCATCAAAATTTTTTTTTTCGCAGGGTCACAAGTTAATTGTTAAGAAATTTAATGATATTCGTGTCTTTGCTGGGGGCATAAACGGTAATCAAAACACTGATACATCTTAACATTAATCTCAACTTCTAGTGTGACATACCGTCCCTAGGGGTCAAGAAGATTGGAGTCGATTGTACAATAAGAAGTCTTTTTAACAAGAATAGCCACCCCACATGAATTGGAACTGCCAAGGGACGTAATAATCTCACTTACCTATTTTTTTTATTTTCCAACATGTTTCTTAGTTATTTTTGTGTGAGTTTCTTGTAAGAAAATAAAATCTGATTTCTGTTTTCGACACCAAGAAAATGTTACCTATGCCCATCACATTTAACGAAATCAGTTTACACGTAGTAGCGCTCATTCCAGGGAAAATAAGATAATTGCAGGATTGCAGAAGAAAGCTTATATGTGTTAAATTAGAAAACGCTTCACTGGGTTTCTGCGGTATTCAACTACTAAAGAGTTAAATTTACATATTCTATTGAGATCATTGGGAAAAAGCACGGCATACTTCATCAATATATGCAAAAAATAAAGAAACAGGAGGAACAGAAGGAAAGACAAATGCCTCACGTTCCAGATTAATAATCGTCTACTAAAGAACCGTTCCTTCAGAAAAATCTCCTCCACCGCAATTCAAATATAATCAAAATAAGGTGACTGTGGAGCGAACTTTCATTTCAAAATTGACATTGCAAAAGAGAGGAGACTTGGTATATTTTTATGACAGTGAAGGGAATGCTTTATCAATATTGTACAAGCCTAAATCGTAGCAAA
>JAHPZR010026054.1:0-14209 GCA_019787425.1 Platygyra sinensis
TTTTTTAAGCGATTAATTTTCATAAATTGTAGTCAAAGACTCAAACTTAAGACTGTTTCTTTTCTTCTTCTTCTTCTTCTTCTTCTTCTTCTTCTTCTTCTTCTTCTTCTTCTTCTTCTTCTTCTTCTTCTTCTTCTTCTTCTTCTTCTTTTTGTAAACTTTTTGTAAAAAAAAAAAAAGGCACTGGACTTGCGACATGAGCCTCGCGCCCAGAAACCGTCCGTTGAACTAACGAGCCGCCTTCTCCTCAGACGAACCAGGGATCTTGAGAATGTTGCAGCGTCCATCAGCCAAGTCCAAATGGGTGTTCACGTTATTCAAGGTTTGAGACTGAATTCCAAAGAAGAACGTCGAGCTGTCCTGCGAGAGGCATTAGGCAACGAGTTATTGCCGGAGCTACCGACGAAGGCTGACTTAACTCTGCCTCGGTTTAACCTCAACAAGCTCCGTCGGTAAGTTAGTCAAGGAGTCCCACCCATCCCAGCTTTACATCAGTTCTCTTGTACAACTGTATTAGAAAATTGGATATACTAGCTTGTTTTCTCCTACATGTTTTTCTATTCAGGTGATTCAAAAAATGGGGAGTAAAGATGAAGAGGGAAGAAAAGCAAAAGATCCAGAAAAATAGTCAGTTGCAAGCGGATGACATACTGGATGGGATTATACCACTAGAGCATAATGAAAAGAGGGCTAACAAACAAGTCACGGTAATCAAACCCACACCAGCTGCCTAGGTGGTCAGTAGTCATAGAAGGTCAGAATTAAGCCCCGTTACTGTCGAGTAAGTGTCGAGTTAGGTCGTGGAAAATTATTAATATGCATAACGGTCGAGTAAGTGTCGAGTTAGGTCGAGGAAAATCATTAATATGCATAACGGTCGAGTAAGTGTCGAGTTAGGCCTAGGTAAATCGTTACTATTCAAACTGTCTAGGTAAAGTGCCTTCCTCCATACTAATAAGCGTCACTCTAGTACAATGAAAACAATAAACTTGCCTAATCTTGCCCGCGGTCTTTGAACCCTGATTGGAAAAAAAATATATCTTATGTGGTAAAATTATAAGCGCGAATTTTGACGAAAGCGCTATCGTTCCTGTAATCGCTTTTCTGCGAAAGTTTATCTCCGAGACTTTCAGTTTATTCGAAACGTTTTTCATGAAGTTTTTCTTTTCTTTTTCACTAGCGTGCATGTTTTTTAAACTGCTTTGAACGCTTGTTTAACTGTCCGTGATCGTTAAACGCTGACAACCACAAACTTTTTGAAAGCGTAATAAGGTTCTCTAGCTTTCTTTGAAAACTTTTTCCGATTTTCGAGAGCGGGCTCTTATAACCTCGATTGGTTTAGGTAGAGTCTCTTATGCTTCCTCTTTCAGCTTTGCTGACGAGAGAGATAATTAATTCTTAGCTAACTGCTCGAGTTTTCCTCTCCGTTAGTCACTCACTTTGCAATTACGCAGTGCCTCTTACTTTTTACCCCAGATTTGCACACAGACTCGAACGGAGAAACCTATGGGACAGCTCTATCATTGAATTTACAACAATAGAAGCTTGGAGCGCTTAATTTAAACACGCGACAATAAATATTTTTGAACAACTTGTTTCTTTTATTACGTTTATTAGCGAATACAAAATAAGAAGATTACAACTGAAAAAAACTGTTTAAGAGTAAAGAGTATCAGGAAATCAATCGTCTCTGTCGTATTGAGAGTACTTCTAAGGCGAGGTCTTGTGTAATCGTCGAGATCGTCTAGAGGCTCTCTTCGGTTCATAGTCCAAGTAAGTTACAAATTTGACAGACTGGGGGCATTTACGCTTTTTACTGGTGACAGCGAATCGAGTGTGGGAGGGGGTGTCAAAATTGAAGGAGGGAGAGAGATGAGATAGAGGAAGAGATTGACATGGTAGATAAGGTTTGTGGGGCTGTCACTTGGGTTGGTGCTTGAACTGGAGTCGCTGGTGTGATTTCTGGTGGTTCTTGAACGGGGTTTGGCGCTGTTGGTGCGTCGCCTGTTAGTACGTTTGTAGAAATTTGGTTTGACTCTTGGGGTTGGGCGGGAATTGTTGCTTCAGGTATTAAAGATTTGAACTGGTGTTTATAGTTTTAAAACTTGTTTTGCAACTGCATGTACTACTTCGCTTTTTGGTTTCTGCAAGGTTTGTACGATACAGGAGATTATCCATACTATTCTGAATGCGTTGCATCTCCGAAATTGGCGGGGGCACCATCAGAGTTTGTTGTTTGAGGTACTGGAGAAGTTCTTGAGAAATTCTATTCCCTTCGAATCCTTTGTCGAATCTCTCTTCGCTGGGTAAAGCATTTGTTCACAATCTACATCTATCTGGAGTCGTTGGCTTGAGATCTAAAAAAAGATATCCAAATGGTCTTAGCTCCGCCTCTTCGTACTCTTTGATAAACCAAGCAGTTTCACTTGGATACATGCATTTGTTTGGCTAGAGTCAAAATTTGTAGTTTAACCCGAGGATTCTTGAAAAGGACCAAGTAATGTTTGTTTAAGCTGTTACGTCGGTTGCCTTTGCCTTGATGGAACAGATTTTGCCCAATGTAAATAACGCTCAGATTTCGGTGATGCGATTTTTTGTTAACAGGTTCACGATCCGATTATATTTTCCGGCTTCAATCATTTGGGCGTCAATGACAATCAGGTTACGTATGTTGACATCTCAATAGGAATCATTTTCCAGAGATTCCGGGATACCCTTGACAAATTTGATTGTCGGTATCATCATCAATAATTGTGTGTAGGCTTTTTGCCATGTGAATAACACCAGATCATTCTCTCCGGTGGTTAATAGATCTGTTAATCGATCTGAGCTTGTTTTAACAGTGATTGTACCCAGACTTGGCACATGCACAGAGAAAGCGTCTGAATATAGTGAACACCAAGAATCAGAAAACCCAGATCTGAAACCTGAAAGAAATTCAGAGATTTTGCTTAAAGGAAAAGGTCTTTGCTGCTTTTGCAACGGAGAGAACGTTTACGAAAGAGCAGTATTCAAATGCCCAAGATGTTTTTGGCATGATGGTTATAGGATTTTCCCGATATGTGTACATCAAATTCCTGTTGATCGTAAACACTTGACAGATGGATTTATTTGATGCTCTGTCTACCACGCGGTGAAACACATTAATTCAAACACTTTAAAAAGGACTCAAGCGAAGATGAAGACGATTGATATCCTTAAACTTTACTCATAAACAGTTTTGTTCGGTTGTAATATTCTTATTTTATATTCGCCAATAAACGTAATAGAAAAAAAAGTTGTTCAAAAATAATTATTGCCGCGTGTTTAAATTAAGCGCTTCGAGCTTCTATTGTTGTAATTTCAATGTAAAGCTGTCCCATGGGCTTTTCCGTTCAATTTTGTATGTAAATCTGGGGTTAAAAGTGGATGGAGTTCAGTGCGTGACTAACGGAGCGGAAAACTCGAGCAGTTAGCTAAGAATTTGAATTCTCTCTCGTCAGCAAAGCTGAGCATAAAAGCATCATAGGTTCTACCTAAACCACTCGGGGTTAAAAGAGCCCGGTTTCGAAAATCGGAGAACGTTTTCAAAGAAAGCTAGAGAACCTTATTACGCTGTCAAAAATTTGCGCTTTTCAATATTTCCCGATCACGGCAGTTAAACAAGCGTTCAAAACAGTCAAAAATTTGCGGTTGTCAGCGTGTCCCAATCACGGACATTTTAACAAGCGTTCAAAGCAGTTTGAAGATTAACAACGCCAGTGCAAAAAGCCATCTTCACGATAAACGTTTCGAAATCGAACAAAGTTTTCGAATTTCCAGCGAGTTCAAGTTGAATGAAGGAATGACGCTTTCGTTAAAATTGGCGCTTTTATTTTGAACGCATAATAGATTTTGTCATGAGCCAATCAGGGTTAACTATTAGCGGGCAAGACCGGGCAACCTTATTGTTTTTTATTGTTCTAGATTGACGCTTATTAGTATGGAGGAAGACACTTCATTAGTATGGAGGAAGACACTTTACATAGGCAGTTTGAATAGTAATTATTTACCCAGGCTTACCTCGACAAACTCGACCGTTATGCATATTAATGATTTTCCTCGACCTAACTCGACATTTAGTCGACAGTAACGGGGCTTATTTCTGACCTTCTATGACTACTGTGGTCAACCTGAAGGGGAACGTTTCTCGCGTTTATGGATAAATGTGAAAAGTGAGATTTGAAATAGTTCATTTTTATACACAGTTGTTTTCCCTTTTTACCCTAATAGTTCTCCAAGTTAACCTTTTTTTTTTTATTTTTCTATTGCAAGGACAAACATTTGACATGGCACGATGGTTCAATACCTACTGAAAAAGTGTACCTTAAACTTGGTGTGGATAATGGGCAGGGCTCCAAGAGAAAAAAAAGCGTTTCAAATTGCCTATGTTCCTAAACCAAATTCGCCCCCAAAACAGAATTGTATTTGCCCTGTTGGAAGGTAAAGACACCAGAAATTGCCTCTCTACAATTAGCAGATTAGGGATGGATACCGAGAGCAAGTTCGAGACCTTAACAATACAACCTGGAGGTATGCACAAATTTTAATCTCAGATATTGAGTAGCAGTAGTAGTACTGGTATTTTGATGTGTGTTTTACAGGGATATAATAGGACATTTGTTTGTTTTCTGTATGGAGACCACGATTTTTTGTGTAAAGTCATGGAAATTTCTTGGGCATCTAGTAAGTAGATCTTTTCAAGTGAAAATAGCTAAATCGAAAGTACATTACTTCAATACAAAAGATATACAGTCCACAAGTTGATGTATCCCATAGAAATTGACATATCCCTGTTGTTCCTACAGGTCGCCATTCCTATCTAAGGTGTAAAATATTAGCTATTGAGATGTCCCTGCCCCAAGAAATATTCTTATTTCCTGCAAACACTTGACCACCTCAGCCAGCAGTCCAAGGAATTCCAGGAAAAGCCACAGTGGCATTTAGAAAGCCAAAAGCTTTTTTTAATGTTATCCAAATGTTCTGTTAAAAACTCAGCTTGATCAAGTAAATACGGTAGATGTTTACCTTTTCCTAAGACCTAGCTAACTTACAATTAAAACCATTTAGTTTGTTGTTTTCATTTTCTTAAAGATTTGCTTTCTTAAAGATTTGCACACCAGGTCTCCATATAAGTCTTGGAGTGTTCCTCAACTTCTATGGACTCTCCCTTGCTGAATGTACTGAGCTAGACGAGAAGATTGCCTACAGACAGGCTGAGGATACCTCAGAACTGGGAAAATCAAGGATTGATGAGCTGATAAAGAGCCCACGTGGAGCTAAGAGGCATGAAACAGCAGCGGCAGCTTTTCTCACAGAAGCACGATCTGCAGGTGGAAAACGCCTGTTATGTCAGCAACTAGGTGGGCATGGGAGCTGCAGATCAAACACCAAACTTGACTAACTCCTAATGTACAACAACTACTTCAGCATTCGCAAACAGTGAAGCAGAAAGCTGAACAGGAAGTACGTGATATAATTTATTTTTTTACACTGTGAATCAATAAACAAATAGTGCACAATGAAACAAAAACAATTGTATAATCACATTAATCATTTGGTACATGTCAATTAACACTTTCTATTTTGTTTAGGTAAAGGCTGCTTCATAAATTATGTCCCAATGCAAATTCTCAAAAGATATGGGAAAAATTTATCATGCCCTTGAGGATTTTCTTTAGTCCATCAACGTGAAACGACAGGCATACCACAGCAACAGTTTTGTTGGCAATCACCTCAGCATCTGCCGCAGGTAATACTTAAATAATAACTAAACCTTAAGTACTCGGCTGGTATGCTGTTAACAAAAATATTGAAACTAAAATTATTTCAAAAATTCACATTGAATAGTTTGTATATTTTTTAAAAAGAAAATATAACTGGTTTGTGCAGAACCATAACAGAGGTGATCAGCTAGATCTGCCCACCATTGGCTACTCAGGCAGTAAAAGTTCAAGAAAATATCGAATCACTTTCCTGGTTGTTTGCAGTGTGCCATTTCAAATACAACATCAGTAAACCGATAGATGACGAGGCAGTTGACACACTGGCTACTATTGTTTTGCCTGTATTCGAAATATATAAATATATTAACAAATACAGCAGGTAAATATTATAAACTCACTGACTGTATTTAAGAGGCTGTCTCTCTAATAACCACCCACTCAATTTCGCTTGAAAAATAATTTTGCCTGAAACTCTGGCGACTGAAAGACTTTACCAAGGTAAGAATAAAACAAGATTTCTTTTGATTCGAAATGATTTTCTAGTCGCGTCAGGAGCCATTTAATATTTCGCCTCGTCAGGGCCCGTCGCGCCGTCTCCAAAAGCATAAAATTGGCATTTTTCGTGACGCCGTAAAATATTTCATTCCCAACATCTAGTATTGAGTCTTATATCATTTTGCTCATAAACCTTTCTAGTTTTCCGAGATACTAACCTATTTTGTCTCAATTTAAGTGGCAAGACGAAATCAAGCATATTACTGAACACTATTATTCGCCATCGAACGATGCCTGGAAATGGCCTTCATTTAGAAGCTAATTTTTAAAATTTGGGACCTAGCTGAAACCTCTAGTCTACACAGCTGCCAAAGTGTAGTCCTTTATCGCCAAAATATGCAAAAACCCCTGTACGATTTCAGTATTTCAAAAGTTATGGCCGTTTGTATCAGCACATGCACGAGCATTTCCGACATTTAAGCCTATATCAAAATCGACCTATCCGAGCAGATTTTATTATAACTACAACTTACCTACTTCGAAACTTGGTTTTTATTTCCAACTTCAGTCACTTTCCAAGCCTTCACGTTGCTGAATCAGTCACTAGCAGTTCCAGTAAATTGGTAGGTTTTGCCTTCGAAACTTGAGCACGGCTACATCGAGTTTCTTGGAAGCGAACAAAGCTCGACTCCATGGTCACATTTTGGGCTAAAATACCCTATCGAAACATCGTTTCAGAGCTGGATTTCTTCAAGAATTAGCTAACAAACTAATCAAGTCTGGTATCAAGGAGAAAATCAAGCTTTGAAGGCTTAAATTTCAAAGAAAATTACCCAGTGTAGTTCCATCACACCAATTCCCTCTTCCATGCGAACTACACTGGGTAATTTTCTTTGAAATTTAAGCCTTCAAAGCTTGATTTTCTCCTTGATACCAGACTTGATTAGTTTGTTAGCTAATTCTTGAAGAAATCCAGCTCTGAAACGATGTTTCGATAGGGTATTTTAGCCCAAAATGTGACCATGGAGTCGAGCTTTGTTCGCTTCCAAGAAACTCGATGTAGCCGTGCTCAAGTTTCGAAGGCAAAACCTACCAATTTACTGGAACTGCTAGTGACTGATTCAGCAACGTGAAGGCTTGGAAAGTGACTGAAGTTGGAAATAAAAACCAAGTTTCGAAGTAGGTAAGTTGTAGTTATAATAAAATCTGCTCGGATAGGTCGATTTTGATATAGGCTTAAATGTCGGAAATGCTCGTGCATGTGCTGATACAAACGGCCATAACTTTTGAAATACTGAAATCGTACAGGGGTTTTTGCATATTTTGGCGATAAAGGACTACACTTTGGCAGCTGTGTAGACTAGAGGTTTCAGCTAGGTCCCAAATTTTAAAAATTAGCTTCTAAATGAAGGCCATTTCCAGGCATCGTTCGATGGCGAATAATAGTGTTCAGTAATATGCTTGATTTCGTCTTGCCACTTAAATTGAGACAAAATAGGTTAGTATCTCGGAAAACTAGAAAGGTTTATGAGCAAAATGATATAAGACTCAATACTAGATGTTGGGAATGAAATATTTTACGGCGTCACGAAAAATGCCAATTTTATGCTTTTGGAGACGGCGCGACGGGCCCTGACGAGGCGAAATATTAAATGGCTCCTGACGCGACTAGAAAATCATTTCGAATCAAAAGAAATCTTGTTTTATTCTTACCTTGGTAAAGTCTTTCAGTCGCCAGAGTTTCAGGCAAAATTATTTTTCAAGCGAAATTGAGTGGGTGGTTATTAGAGAGACAGCCTCTTAAATACAGTCAGTGAGTTTATAATATTTACCTGCTGTATTTGTTAATATATTTATATATTTCGAATACAGGCAAAACAATAGTAGCCAGTGTGTCAACTGCCTCGTCATCTATCGGTTTACTGATGTTGTATTTGAAATGGCACACTGCAAACAACCAGGAAAGTGATTCGATATTTTCTTGAACTTTTACTGCCTGAGTAGCCAATGGTGGGCAGATCTAGCTGATCACCTCTGTTATGGTTCTGCACAAACCAGTTATATTTTCTTTTTAAAAAATATACAAACTATTCAATGTGAATTTTTGAAATAATTTTAGTTTCAATATTTTTGTTAACAGCATACCAGCCGAGTACTTAAGGTTTAGTTATTATTTAAGTATTACCTGCGGCAGATGCTGAGGTGATTGCCAACAAAACTGTTGCTGTGGTATGCCTGTCGTTTCACGTTGATGGACTAAAGAAAATCCTCAAGGGCATGATAAATTTTTCCCATATCTTTTGAGAATTTGCATTGGGACATAATTTATGAAGCAGCCTTTACCTAAACAAAATAGAAAGTGTTAATTGACATGTACCAAATGATTAATGTGATTATACAATTGTTTTTGTTTCATTGTGCACTATTTGTTTATTGATTCACAGTGTAAAAAAATAAATTATATCACGTACTTCCTGTTCAGCTTTCTGCTTCACTGTTTGCGAATGCTGAAGTAGTTGTTGTACATTAGGAGTTAGTCAAGTTTGGTGTTTGATCTGCAGCTCCCATGCCCACCTAGTTGCTGACATAACAGGCGTTTTCCACCTGCAGATCGTGCTTCTGTGAGAAAAGCTGCCGCTGCTGTTTCATGCCTCTTAGCTCCACGTGGGCTCTTTATCAGCTCATCAATCCTTGATTTTCCCAGTTCTGAGGTATCCTCAGCCTGTCTGTAGGCAATCTTCTCGTCTAGCTCAGTACATTCAGCAAGGGAGAGTCCATAGAAGTTGAGGAACACTCCAAGACTTATATGGAGACCTGGTGTGCAAATCTTTAAGAAAGCAAATCTTTAAGAAAATGAAAACAACAAACTAAATGGTTTTAATTGTAAGTTAGCTAGGTCTTAGGAAAAGGTAAACATCTACCGTATTTACTTGATCAAGCTGAGTTTTTAACAGAACATTTGGATAACATTAAAAAAAGCTTTTGGCTTTCTAAATGCCACTGTGGCTTTTCCTGGAATTCCTTGGACTGCTGGCTGAGGTGGTCAAGTGTTTGCAGGAAATAAGAATATTTCTTGGGGCAGGGACATCTCAATAGCTAATATTTTACACCTTAGATAGGAATGGCGACCTGTAGGAACAACAGGGATATGTCAATTTCTATGGGATACATCAACTTGTGGACTGTATATCTTTTGTATTGAAGTAATGTACTTTCGATTTAGCTATTTTCACTTGAAAAGATCTACTTACTAGATGCCCAAGAAATTTCCATGACTTTACACAAAAAATCGTGGTCTCCATACAGAAAACAAACAAATGTCCTATTATATCCCTGTAAAACACACATCAAAATACCAGTACTACTACTGCTACTCAATATCTGAGATTAAAATTTGTGCATACCTCCAGGTTGTATTGTTAAGGTCTCGAACTTGCTCTCGGTATCCATCCCTAATCTGCTAATTGTAGAGAGGCAATTTCTGGTGTCTTTACCTTCCAACAGGGCAAATACAATTCTGTTTTGGGGGCGAATTTGGTTTAGGAACATAGGCAATTTGAAACGCTTTTTTTTCTCTTGGAGCCCTGCCCATTATCCACACCAAGTTTAAGGTACACTTTTTCAGTAGGTATTGAACCATCGTGCCATGTCAAATGTTTGTCCTTGCAATAGAAAAATAAAAAAAAAAAGGTTAACTTGGAGAACTATTAGGGTAAAAAGGGAAAACAACTGTGTATAAAAATGAACTATTTCAAATCTCACTTTTCACATTTATCCATAAACGCGAGAACGTTCCCCTTCAGGTTGACCACAGTAGTCATAGAAGGTCAGAAATAAGCCCCGTTACTGTCGACTAAATGTCGAGTTAGGTCGAGGAAAATCATTAATATGCATAACGGTCGAGTTTGTCGAGGTAAGCCTGGGTAAATAATTACTATTCAAACTGCCTATGTAAAGTGTCTTCCTCCATACTAATGAAGTGTCTTCCTCCATACTAATAAGCGTCAATCTAGAACAATAAAAAACAATAAGGTTGCCCGGTCTTGCCCGCTAATAGTTAACCCTGATTGGCTCATGACAAAATCTATTATGCGTTCAAAATAAAAGCGCCAATTTTAACGAAAGCGTCATTCCTTCATTCAACTTGAACTCGCTGGAAATTCGAAAACTTTGTTCGATTTCGAAACGTTTATCGTGAAGATGGCTTTTTGCACTGGCGTTGTTAATCTTCAAACTGCTTTGAACGCTTGTTAAAATGTCCGTGATTGGGACACGCTGACAACCGCAAATTTTTGACTGTTTTGAACGCTTGTTTAACTGCCGTGATCGGGAAATATTGAAAAGCGCAAATTTTTGACAGCGTAATAAGGTTCTCTAGCTTTCTTTGAAAACGTTCTCCGATTTTCGAAACCGGGCTCTTTTAACCCCGAGTGGTTTAGGTAGAACCTATGATGCTTTTATGCTCAGCTTTGCTGACGAGAGAGAATTCAAATTCTTAGCTAACTGCTCGAGTTTTCCGCTCCGTTAGTCACGCACTGAACTCCATCCACTTTTAACCCCAGATTTACATACAAAATTGAACGGAAAAGCCCATGGGACAGCTTTACATTGAAATTACAACAATAGAAGCTCGAAGCGCTTAATTTAAACACGCGGCAATAATTATTTTTGAACAACTTTTTTTTCTATTACGTTTATTGGCGAATATAAAATAAGAATATTACAACCGAACAAAACTGTTTATGAGTAAAGTTTAAGGATATCAATCGTCTTCATCTTCGCTTGAGTCCTTTTTAAAGTGTTTGAATTAATGTGTTTCACCGCGTGGTAGACAGAGCATCAAATAAATCCATCTGTCAAGTGTTTACGATCAACAGGAATTTGATGTACACATATCGGGAAAATCCTATAACCATCATGCCAAAAACATCTTGGGCATTTGAATACTGCTCTTTCGTAAACGTTCTCTCCGTTGCAAAAGCAGCAAAGACCTTTTCCTTTAAGCAAAATCTCTGAATTTCTTTCAGGTTTCAGATCTGGGTTTTCTGATTCTTGGTGTTCACTATATTCAGACGCTTTCTCTGTGCATGTGCCAAGTCTGGGTACAATCACTGTTAAAACAAGCTCAGATCGATTAACAGATCTATTAACCACCGGAGAGAATGATCTGGTGTTATTCACATGGCAAAAAGCCTACACACAATTATTGATGATGATACCGACAATCAAATTTGTCAAGGGTATCCCGGAATCTCTGGAAAATGATTCCTATTGAGATGTCAACATACGTAACCTGATTGTCATTGACGCCCAAATGATTGAAGCCGGAAAATATAATCGGATCGTGAACCTGTTAACAAAAAATCGCATCACCGAAATCTGAGCGTTATTTACATTGGGCAAAATCTGTTCCATCAAGGCAAAGGCAACCGACGTAACAGCTTAAACAAACATTACTTGGTCCTTTTCAAGAATCCTCGGGTTAAACTACAAATTTTGACTCTAGCCAAACAAATGCATGTATCCAAGTGAAACTGCTTGGTTTATCAAAGAGTACGAAGAGGCGGAGCTAAGACCATTTGGATATCTTTTTTTAGATCTCAAGCCAACGACTCCAGATAGATGTAGATTGTGAACAAATGCTTTACCCAGCGAAGAGAGATTCGACAAAGGATTCGAAGGGAATAGAATTTCTCAAGAACTTCTCCAGTACCTCAAACAACAAACTCTGATGGTGCCCCCGCCAATTTCGGAGATGCAACGCATTCAGAATAGTATGGATAATCTCCTGTATCGTACAAACCTTGCAGAAACCAAAAAGCGAAGTAGTACATGCAGTTGCAAAACAAGTTTTAAAACTATAAACACCAGTTCAAATCTTTAATACCTGAAGCAACAATTCCCGCCCAACCCCAAGAGTCAAACCAAATTTCTACAAACGTACTAACAGGCGACGCACCAACAGCGCCAAACCCCGTTCAAGAACCACCAGAAATCACACCAGCGACTCCAGTTCAAGCACCAACCCAAGTGACAGCCCCACAAACCTTATCTACCATGTCAATCTCTTCCTCTATCTCATCTCTCTCCCTCCTTCAATTTTGACACCCCCTCCCACACTCGATTCGCTGTCACCAGTAAAAAGCGTAAATGCCCCCAGTCTGTCAAATTTGTAACTTACTTGGACTATGAACCGAAGAGAGCCTCTAGACGATCTCGACGATTACACAAGACCTCGCCTTAGAAGTACTCTCAATACGACAGAGACGATTGATTTCCTGATACTCTTTACTCTTAAACAGTTTTTTTCAGTTGTAATCTTCTTATTTTGTATTCGCTAATAAACGTAATAAAAGAAACAAGTTGTTCAAAAATATTTATTGTCGCGTGTTTAAATTAAGCGCTCCAAGCTTCTATTGTTGTAAATTCAATGATAGAGCTGTCCCATAGGTTTCTCCGTTCGAGTCTGTGTGCAAATCTGGGGTAAAAAGTAAGAGGCACTGCGTAATTGCAAAGTGAGTGACTAACGGAGAGGAAAACTCGAGCAGTTAGCTAAGAATTAATTATCTCTCTCGTCAGCAAAGCTGAAAGAGGAAGCATAAGAGACTCTACCTAAACCAATCGAGGTTATAAGAGCCCGCTCTCGAAAATCGGAAAAAGTTTTCAAAGAAAGCTAGAGAACCTTATTACGCTTTCAAAAAGTTTGTGGTTGTCAGCGTTTAACGATCACGGACAGTTAAACAAGCGTTCAAAGCAGTTTAAAAAACATGCACGCTAGTGAAAAAGAAAAGAAAAACTTCATGAAAAACGTTTCGAATAAACTGAAAGTCTCGGAGATAAACTTTCGCAGAAAAGCGATTACAGGAACGATAGCGCTTTCGTCAAAATTCGCGCTTATAATTTTACCACATAAGATATATTTTTTTTCCAATCAGGGTTCAAAGACCGCGGGCAAGATTAGGCAAGTTTATTGTTTTCATTGTACTAGAGTGACGCTTATTAGTATGGAGGAAGGCACTTTACCTAGACAGTTTGAATAGTAACGATTTACCTAGGCCTAACTCGACACTTACTCGACCGTTATGCATATTAATGATTTTCCTCGACCTAACTCGACACTTACTCGACCGTTATGCATATTAATAATTTTCCACGACCTAACTCGACACTTACTCGACAGTAACGGGGCTTAATTCTGACCTTCTATGACTACTGACCACCTAGGCAGCTGGTGTGGGTTTGATTACCGTGACTTGTTTGTTAGCCCTCTTTTCATTATGCTCTAGTGGTATAATCCCATCCAGTATGTCATCCGCTTGCAACTGACTATTTTTCTGGATCTTTTGCTTTTCTTCCCTCTTCATCTTTACTCCCCATTTTTTGAATCACCTGAATAGAAAAACATGTAGGAGAAAACAAGCTAGTATATCCAATTTTCTAATACAGTTGTACAAGAGAACTGATGTAAAGCTGGGATGGGTGGGACTCCTTGACTAACTTACCGACGGAGCTTGTTGAGGTTAAACCGAGGCAGAGTTAAGTCAGCCTTCGTCGGTAGCTCCGGCAATAACTCGTTGCCTAATGCCTCTCGCAGGACAGCTCGACGTTCTTCTTTGGAATTCAGTCTCAAACCTTGAATAACGTGAACACCCATTTGGACTTGGCTGATGGACGCTGCAACATTCTCAAGATCCCTGGTTCGTCTGAGGAGAAGGCGGCTCGTTAGTTCAACGGACGGTTTCTGGGCGCGAGGCTCATGTCGCAAGTCCAGTGCCTTTTTTTTTTTTTACAAAAAGTTTACAAAAAGAAGAAGAAGAAGAAGAAGAAGAAGAAGAAGAAGAAGAAGAAGAAGAAGAAGAAGAAGAAGAAGAAGAAGAAGAAGAAGAAGAAGAAAAGAAACAGTCTTAAGTTTGAGTCTTTGACTACAATTTATGAAAATTAATCGCTTAAAAAAAATTGCATGTCTGGGC
>JAHPZR010026055.1:0-53026 GCA_019787425.1 Platygyra sinensis
TATTTGAAAGGTGTGAAGATTCGTTGAAGACGGTTTACCTATTCGTTGTTGCGATCTGTTAGAACTTAACCTGAGTTTTTAAGGCAAGGGATCTTAATTCAGTAATTCAACAAACGGTAAGAAGTGGAATTTGAAGAAACTGAAGACGATGGAAACTCCATTAAGCGAAGACTGCTTGTGAAAATCGATCGAGCGAGTCGCCTTGTCTTTCAGCGTCGAACTGCATACGGCATCGTGCAAGGAACGATTTCAGACACCAGGAGATGGATAGTCTTGTTCTTTGGTCTAATTGCAACACGCTTTATGACTTTGAACAACCTATGGGAGCAGAAATCATGACTGCTGAAAACGTTAGCCATGTCCAGGTAAGCTGTAGCCCAAAGTCAGTCATGAAAGCGAACAAGCTTGATATTCTTGATGTCTTGATCTGCTTTCCACAGCATACACTCAAAATCATTAAACATTGTTGAAATTATAGACATGTTCAAATCATTTGTAGCAAAGGAGACTACATAGAGATGTGCTCCTAACATGCTAAAAGTACATTAATTTTATAGTTCATTTTATCCCAAACTGCCAAAGGATGTTGTCTTGTCAGGACAACCCGTGAAGGGAGATATCATATACAGTGTAGCAACATACACAAATACATCCTCGGAGACCCAGGGGCAGTTAATGGGGCGGGAAAAATACTTACAATGCAGCCAGGCATAATAGTAATAATACAGTAATAATAACACAATTTCACCCGTGCTCCTCATACATGATTGGCAGTCCTGAATAGAACAAGATACATGTATTTTACACAACATGTGCATGGAAAATCATGTGTACTAAAGGCATTGTGGGCAAGTGTCAATTGACATCTCGATCAACAAACAATAAACAATCAATCAATCGGTCAACACTCAATCGACACTTCATTGACATCTTGATTGACACTTGATAAATGTTTGGTTGATAGTCAGCCAAGTGTCGAGCGACTCGTATACATTGATGGAAAATTAGTTGACTCTTGACCGAGATGTCAATTGAGTGTTAAGTGTCAACCAAAATGCCAATGGAGAGCCGTTCAAGGATATCAATCAAGGGTACCATTGGACTCGACTGCAAATGTGTTTAGTATACATGATCCTGCATGAGAACTATACATACAGGGTAAATCCATTGTTAAAAAAGTGAAACCTGCTTTGGTCCAAGCCACCCACACCACCAGACCTTATCTGACCTGCTTTGCCAAATACCGGTAGTCCATGTTACTATACATTGAACCCTCTAACTATTTTCTGATTGGCCAAAAGCATACAGTGAATTTTTGAAATCAGCGCCTGTGAAGTCATAACTGCAGATTATACAATAATCATCTCAAGGACACTCAAGGTCATGGGTAATCATGTCAAGTTCACACGCTTTGTGTTGCTTCCCATCAGTGAAGAAGCAAAAACATGACTTCCATTTTTTTTTTTCGTTCAATGTATAATAAAGCAATCTGATAGCTTCATGGCTTAATTTTCTGAATGTAAGAATTTTCAAAACAGTGAGCTTGGCCAGGTCTTGAACTTCTTCTACTCAATCTGGGCTGAAGGACCAGCAATATGTTTATTCTGAACCTGTGTCTTTTTATGTTAAAAACACATTAAATAGTCAGGGTGCAAAGAAAACAAATTTACAGACTAGGCCCCCAAAAGTTCATCTCATGCAGTAATTATGCAATTTGAATTTCCCCTAATATTTGTAAGAAACTTCACTTGCCTATTGGGCAAGTTACAGACCAAATCCATGAGCCTGATTAGAAACTCCATCAGCCCTGAGCAGCAGAGCCCTTTCTTTGCACACTGTACAATGAATGTGTATGTTGTTGTGTCATTTGTACATGTACATGTAGCTTTAATACTATTTGCCCTAATTAAATCTTCAGGTTTCAGGCACTTGCACTGACATAGCTGACATTCTTACTGGGTGAAACTACATACTGTATTTAGAATTCTTTGCACTGTAGTGCAGTTATGACCTTGAGGTTAGTGAAATGCTTGCTGTTTAAGCAATGAAAATGCTCCTTTAGTGCACGTACGTTGTATTTTCCCATCAGTGTTCCAGATAAGAGATGAGTCTCGTGTCAAAAACCCGACAGCAACCGCTACCTGACCCGACACTGACGAGAGGAAAAATCAGTTTGTTTACTTTTGCTATGAATTTTCTGTACCAGAAAGCATTCTGAGGTGTCAAATATCAAACATTTTTAGACTCCCGAAAGTCAATCCTTTATCTGTTTGCCCAACAACCCCCTACCCCCAACTTATCCCCTTAGCTTTACGTAGTGCTGCAGCTGCGGTTAAGTGTAGCTAGGTAGAGCTACCTTGTGCAACCCCACTGGAAATTACATGACCCCTTGCCACAAAAAAAAAATTAACTGGAACACTGTCCCATGTATTTGTTATTTGATGCATGACTGGTTGCATCTACATGTACCAATGTAAGCTTGAACATGTCAAAACCTAGGTATCAAACGTTGCAAAATTTCTCCACAAGTCCTCAAGAAATACAACACAGTGGTACCATTTTATTGAGTTGATAATTTGTTGTCCAAAAATACATAGGGTTGTATGGTAAAAACTTCAAAGTACAGGTAAGAGTTCCCTTGTCTTAGAGCTCCTGGTTTGGATTTGACAAGTTACTTAATAAACAATAAAATATGTGCCAGTAGGGGACGAAAGTTCTTGTTGGTGTCTGCCAAACTTCCAAACTTTTACTGAGAAGCAACCACCAGTATCTCAATGAAATTCCTAAATTTAAACATTAAGCAAATTTAAACTACAACATGTGCATGTTATGTATGTTTTTTTTTGAAATACATACATTGTATAACCTTACCTTATTCTGGGTCGACAGCCTGTTGTCACTTGTTATCAAATAATACATGTAACACTGTCTTGTACAGTGGGAGGCACAGTGGCTTCATGGTTAGTGTGCTTGACTCCAGAGCAAGGGGTCCAGGTTCAAGCCCTGGCCGGGCACATTGTGTTGTGTTCTTGGGCAAGACACTTGACTCTCACGGTGCCTATCTCCACCCAAGTGTGTAAATGGCACCATCGATAATGCTGGAGGGTAACCCTGCAATGGACTAGCATCGCATCCAGGGGGGAGTAGAAATACTCCTAGTTGCTTCATGCTGAAGATACCAGAATAAGCTCTGGCCTAATGGGCCACCATTGGCTCATATGCAGACTTTACCTTACTGTCTTGTACAATGTATATTCACAGTAAGCCTATGCTTTTAATAACAACAATTAAGTTACAATTATAATATACTTATCACGTTTCTATTTCTCTTAGACATCAATGGCAATAACAGGCCATCTAGAGGATAACAAACCTACAATGAATACTCTCCCATGGGCCTTGACTGATGAGTGGAAGGAAGAGGTGCATAGATGAGATGAGTTGCTAACTCAAAAAAAACAAATTGAAAGGTAAGGTGTTTATATACAGACATAATATTGGGGGAAAATATTTTTGTACTGAAAAATTCCACTCTCCTGATTTGTTTGCCATTTGTTTGAGAAACCTATGTACATAGGCCATTGCAGAAACGTGAGAGGACTGGGAAAGAGTATGGTTGTTTTTCCGTTTGTTTGAAAAAGTAAGATGTTCAAATGAAAGATCAACTAAATTTGAGAGACTTTACCACGAATAGAAGTATTTGGAGGAGGAAAAAGGGCAAAATGGTAGCTCTTCAATTGTCACCCAAAATAGAGAGTTTGTATGGATTGGGTAGACAGGCCAAAAAATTATGAGTTTGTATGGAATTTTGCAACTTTTGCAAGGCTCCCATTTGGACAATTTTTCGCTGAAAACTCTTAAACTTGGTTGGGTAGCTTTTCATTCATGAACATTTCACCTGAGATGTTTAGATTTTCAATTCACTACTTGCACAATACCATAATGCACCTCTTTAACCCCCCAAAATTTTTGCATACTCATTGTTTGCAATTTCTCCTGGGACATGAACATGTCTCAAGAGTAATCTAAAACAATGCCTATGCAAATTTTTTGGGGGTAAAAGAGATGTATTATGGGATTTGTGCAAGTAGAGAATCTAATCAATATAAGAAACTCGCCCCAGTGCTCTCACGTTTCTGCAATGGGCTATGTAGTACATGTATGCCATACTTCATATAACTAAAGGTACATATGAGTGTTGTGCCGCGTAGCACTATGAACACAAATGGGTGGAACAGAGAATTAACTCTGAAGTGTAAATTAAAATGCTAATTGACCCCATGAATAACCCACTGGGCGTTAGCCCTAGTAAAGGGAATCAGAGAAACACACGAGGTAGAGAAAAAATATTTTGATCTCGGTGGGAATCGAACCCACGACCTACGGATTAGATCTACCGTTGCTCTGCCGACTGAGCTACGAAGTCGGACAGAGAAAGTCGGGGACGATTTAGGTGGTGAATCACAGCGAAGATTTTTTCTTTACCTCGTGTGTTTTTCTGATTCCCTTTACTAGGGCTAACGCCCAGTGGGTTATTCATGAGGTCAATTAGCATTTTAATTTACACTTCAAAGTTAATTCTCTGTTCCACCCATTTGTGTTCATAGTGCTACGCGGCACCACATTCATATGTACCTTTCTCTTCGCTGCGATTCGCCATCTAAATCGTCCTCGACTTTCTCTGTCCGACTTCGTAGCTCAGTCGTCAGAGTAACGGTGGATCTAATCCGTAGGTCGTGGGTTCGATTCCCACTGAGGTCAAAATATTTTTTTCTTTACCTCGTGTGGTTCCCTGATTCCCTTTACTAGGGCTCACGCCCAGTGGGTTATTCATGGGGTCAATCAGTAACACTTTAATTTACACTTCAGAGTTAATTCTCTGTTCTACCATTCATAAAACTAAACCTGAGTCATTTAATTAATTTAACAGAAATGGGAATGAACCTAGCGAGGCGAGGGTTGTCCAATATACCCGCACTGTAACGGTCCGTGAAACTTGCTTACGGTCTGTACAGTTCGTATGGTGCCTAAAGCTCTTATCGGTCCGTAAGGAAGAGTATACGTTCCGTAAGTTGCATTCCATTAGCGACACTTAGAATATTTTCCGCTGTGCTGGTTACTTGTAGAGGGGTCCAATTTCTTTACGGTCCGTTAAATTGAACGAAACGTACGCAATTAACTCTGTAAGAACGGAACAAAACATTCGGACTCGCCGAAGTGGCGTTCCCGCTGTCGCATGTTTTTAGAACGAGGCATACATATGTGTATCTTCTTTGCCTTTCGGCTCCAGTTACTGTTCTTTATGGCGAACTCAACGAAACATACGGACCGTTAACGCTCAAGGAGCCCGGTCCTTAATTAGATGCAAGCCTGGCGAACTGAACGAAACGTACGGACCGTTAACGCTCAGGGTGTCTATTCCTTAATTAGATGCAAGCCTAGCGATCTGAAAGAAACGTGCGGACCGTATGAAAGGTGCTCACGGTTCGTAACTGCTTTTACGGTCCGTACGGACCGTAAATCAAAAATACGGACCGAATCAGTGCGGGTGTATTGGACATGTGTGAACAGAAGAACAAAATTCAGAGTGTTCAACACTGCCTGAAGTCTCCGAAAGAAGACTTTCTACCACCCCATAATGCCTTCAATGACGACACTAAGTGACAACAAACTGCAGGGCATCCTCTGTACGGAACATCTTCGTGGACTGGTGCTCATAAAAAGTAGTGTAGAGAACATTACAGTTGCAATTAATAAAGAAATGCATTTCACCAATTGATGCACAGAGATCACGCAAGGATTAATGGGATTCGGTGACAAAACAACTGGTTGCAGCAATTCAATAAGGATTAGTCATTGTCTATAGACATCAAAAAGGATGTAGAAAAAAATGGTTCAAAGTTTGAAAGAAGGATGCAATAGACTGCATTAACTTGCAGACTGGCAAGTTATTTCCAGCCAAGGAACTTTAAATCCTTGTGTCCACGGAGGCCAAGGAAAGGGAACTTGTAGCCTACATGTTATCCTTGTGTTTCCATTAGAAATCAGAGGACATTTTACATATAAAATAGGTGTTTGTTGTATACCACAGTTAGTTTCATTTGGATAGTACAAGCTAAAGAAGCACGAGACAACTTCCACTGGGTTGAGTTTAAGATAGAAATCGATCAGATTTTAATTTGTAAATGTTTAATTAATAAAACTAGCAGGGAAGAAATCGATAAAAATGGCGTTTAATAATGAAGCATTTTCAAATCTGAGATTTGTATTCCTAAAACCCTGTCACTTACTACAAATCATGGTCTTCCAAAGGAGTACAAAAGGTTAAACATTTAATGAAAGACGCAGACAATTTCCTATCCTTCACTGAACTCAAGGAACGCTTCGACGTCAAAACAAATTTTCTTGTTTATCACGGTTTGATATCGTGCATAAAATTGTTAAGGAATGCCATAGGAAACCAAAATGAAACAAACAGAAATTTCAGCACTTTTGTAGAAAACTTCATAAAAGCACCTAAATCCAATAGATTGGCATACAAAAAGCTAGTCAGCGCTAAACAGAGTAGCCCTACAAAAAGCCAAGAAAAATGGATAGCCGACTGCAGTCTTAAGTGCTCCAAGACAATCGATTGGGAGATGGCTTACAAACTACCTTTCTACAGCACTAAAGCTACCAAATTAATTATTTTTCAATTCAAACTACTACACATGCGTACAGGCGTTTAGCCACAAATGATTTTCTAAATACAATAGGTATTAGAGAAGATGATATTTGTACCTTTTGCAGAACCGAGAAAGAATCTCTTTTTCATTTATTTTGGTCGTGTAGTGAGACGTCCTGTTTTTGGCAGGGCTTTATGAAATGGTTGGCCGAGAACCAAATAAAACTAAAATCCGAAATTTTCACTCCCGATATAATAATTGGCCTGAGGTCGGACACCTTATCCAACACAAAGCAGTACTTTTACTTCCTTGTTGCCAGGTATTACATTTGATCCTGCAGAACAAAGGAGGTACTCCCAAAAATAGAGAGATTTCCTAGCTTTCTGTCTTCTTTAATATCTTTTTGATCCCTAAACCTCAAAAACAGAAACAAGTAAATAAACAATTAAAATAAATAAATATTTAAAAAATGAAATAAAGCAAAAAAACAAAAAAAAACAAAAAACAAATTAGGGCAAGTCAAGAAGCCATGCATGTACGAGACTGGACTGATAAGTTAGGTGAGAAATCGTAGCAATGATGTTTTTTTTTTCCCTATGTATGTGAAGTAGGTCTGTAGGAGTTTGTAAATAATGTATTGTATCGTATGTTGATGTACGTAAATGTTGTTATAAGAAATGTTGTAAATAAAGAAATTAAAAAATTAAAAAAAAAAAAAAAAAAAAAAAAAAAACACCCTGTCACTAAGAGTGCTGAAAACAAATTTCTTTCCAGCTGAAAACCAGTGGTCATTATTCACAAGATATACGAAATCAGCACAGGTTCCTTCCACACCACATTCAGTATACCCCTTGATTTTCCCATTATACATACTGTATACTGACATGTGGCCTGAGCTAGAAGGAACCCTACCACAAGTGTAAAATTCCGTATACAAACCTACATACCTCCCATTGTACCTCCTGTTATACACAGAATACATGATGTATACTAAAATGTGTACTGACATATAAGGAATCCTGCCACAAGTGTAAAATTCCGTACTCACACCTTCCACGTACCTCCCAGTATACCTCCTGTTACACACAGTATACATGATGTATACTGAAATGTGTACTGACATATAAGGAATCCTGCCACAAGTGTATAAGATCCTGGTATTTTTCTTGGCATACCCTGAAATATACTGATCATTATACGGACCTTATACATCCTGCCTCATCCTTATATTTGCCTTATACCAATAGATATACTGACTGTATACGACCTGAGGAAGGGTCCTTATACAGACCATTTCATGCAGTGCCGATACAACTTCCATGATGCCTCAATTGTACACACGACGGCTAGTTAGAAGAGAAGGGAATTAAGACGGGTTTCTTTCTTCGTGCAAAAATTTGTAAAAATTGGAAATAACGCAGGAGCTGTATTCTTATCAACAGGAGGAATGCAATTCGGTGAATTGAAAGATTACTCAAGTTTCTGGACACGACTTCAAGAAAGCTGGACGTTATATTTATGATTATCGTCTTTTCAATTACCAAATGCCAAGACCAGAAGTAACTCATCATAGTTAGCAAAGATGCAATCACCATTTTAATATACACTTATCACGCTCAGGAGACCTACTGGCAGAAGTGAATAGACGATGACGGGAAGCGGGGAATAAAGCGGCCCAAGACTGGCACAACCATTGTTCGAAAATGTCAGGCTACTCAGTGTTTCCTTATCGTTGACTGACCCTAACCCTAAAACCTAATACTTAACTCTAACCCAACTCCATCTATGTCGCCGGGTAGATTCCAAAAACTTAAAATCTAACGAAGTCCGAAAAAATTACAGATGGCATACAATTTGCCGTGCCACGAGCTTAAAGGACTCTAGTCAGCCATTTTCGATGACATCGAAATTATTGATATAGCATGGTTAAGCGAATCCTTATTGTTTTACTGTAAGCTGTGTTCCAGAAGGTATGTTTAACTACCTTGAGTAGTCCTACAGTGATTTTTCTTTGTTTCGACAGGCTCCGAATAAAATATAATAGCCAAATTCTCGCATGTAAACAAAAACAAAGGTGTGGCTGATTAGGGTCCTTCAAAACTAGACGTTAGGTGGTAATACTGAAATGCCATAATCATAGTTAAGGCAGATTTGATTGAAGTACTTTAAGGTAGCTGATTGGCACGATTTAAACCATCCTTCATATATTGACTCAATTCATTGGTTTCGACCGATAAGCAGAGCCACGACAATTACACTATCATGAATTCAGTCAAACCTTGGACCATGGATAATTTACACAGCTTTATCTTCTTCAAGTAGGTTAATATTCAAGTTAGCGTGCGCTTTTTTGGAAAATCCAACATTAGATGCATTAAATACAAAAACGCTGCGGATTTTGCGTGCTTTTAAATTAATAGACATATTAACCCACGGTAACTCGGATCAGAGTGCATTAATAGAACCGAATTCAATGTGGGTCGGCATTCTTCTTCAATTGCACTACTGTGATGTGTGTAAAATTGTGTGCTAAGTTGGCAACATCTTGAAGCAACATCTTAAAGTTCGCTAATAAGTCTTAGTTACTTTTAGTAGGCTTTAAACGTGAGCAGTTACTACTACTGCAAAGGTAATCTTTACAGCGTAAAGCAACAGTGAGGCTAGTTAATTTGAAAATTACACCGGACAGCATGACGTCCGTTTTACGAAACGCTTTAAAAACGGTTAAGTTGTATTTTCCATGCTGTGGTAGTCACTGCCACAAGCTAAGGTGCTAGCTATTGCGTACATACTCAATCACTTGAGGAACATGAATTATCAAATCGACATGATACATGATACAGGTTCATAGCCAATCTTCGGTCCAATTTTGTGTCTTGGGACTACAATGCAGCCGGTCTCCCATTAGTGACTACTACTCGTACGAAACAGGGACTACAAGCCACTCTCAAAGAAATCATCTTAGGATTTGTCTTCTTTGGTCAAATCCACACTTGTTTCATCAGTTGGCACTTCGTCTTCTTTTCCACCATCAACGGCCGTCCGATTTCTTCCATCTGTACCATCGACATCATCTGTCCTCCAGCTGGCTTCGTCAGTGCCTTCTGGCAACTCAAAACTGGGGTCAATTCTTAGGGCCAGGCTTCTGAGTAACTTGTTCTGTGCCTCCATCATAGCCATCATCGACTTCATCTTTTTCCTGTTTTTCATGACCTCTTCTTCCAGTTTAGCAAGCTCATTTGGCTTGCTTTCATCTGCAACTGGCTCTGGGATGGCCTCAGAAAACCTTGCTTGCAGCCACTCTATCAATCTGCGAAGTGAACCAAACGGAATGAGATGTAAGTACTACCACAAAACATCTGGAAGAAACCAAATTTTTTTTATAGCTCGAAGGTATCAGAGGTCGTCCATTGTGCCTTGTTTGATGTCGTTCTTTTCCAAAATTTATGTCAAAATTAGAAATTAGCGCACTTAAATTCAGGTAGTTGACGATCATCTAAGCAGCAATGAATTAAGACGAACTCCAGCTTTGACGAAACTGTCTTGTTCTGTAACCATACAAAACAAAACAGATTAAGACGACAGGCATGCGCAGGATTATAGAGTGACCAAGATGAATGCGTAGACGAGGGAAATCTCAGAAGACCACGGGCGCAGCTTAATAACAATTCAGCAACAATTATGGCGCAGATCATCACAACTCAGTTCCGATTATTTTGCAGCCAGGGTAACAGCTGCAAAAAGCATTTTTCATTTTCTACTGTCATAATCTATCACAGGATCTCTCCTGTTGAAAGCGTTAATCTTTCCATGGTGGGACCATATTTTTCAGGCCAAATTGCTACTGCTTGGTAGAAACAAATTAAACAAAAAACAAACGCAAGGTGTTTTCTTTACATCATAGCCACGGCTACTTCTTAAAAAATCCGTAATTCTCATTTCAAACAATAAAAAGAAATCCGAAGAGTCAACGGCAATGCCCTTACTATGCATGTTGTGATCAGACTAGCAAATTTCATCACCAAGCCTAGTATTGAAAATGTATATTGTAAAATTGATCTTCAACGAATTCCCAAAACAGCAAAGCTGAAAAGTGTACTTTTTTAAAAAAAAAACAGGGAGGTGTCGGAAGTTTGAGAACTTTTGGACAAAATTTTGAATTAAGCGATCCTCTGCAATATTTGTTTAAGAGATTGATTACAGCAGAAATCTGAATTGACGAGGCGCCATACCTGTGGTACTTAGTTAACTTGTTGGGTCTCTCAACATAAAGCGTTTCGTACACAGTTCGCGTTAAAAAACTAGGTAACGCTTCTTCTATTTCAATTTGATACTCAATCTGCATGGCCAGTCTCTTGATTGTAGCGAACTTTTTCATTGTCTCGGTATCTCCAACGGCCAGACCAACCTGTGAAGAAATCAACTCCGTTGTTATTATAATACTAACTAAAACTCTTAAAGAGAGACATGATCAAACACCCTAAACGTTAAGGTAGATTCTAAAGTTGACTTCCGTTCAAGCTGTGGACACGTCACGTCGATCATCAATAAGCGACCAGGAATTGGATTCTAAAGACCGTTACGTTTTATGAACAACCCCAATGTCGTGTAACGTTTACCTGAGTAAACACTTGGACTGTGATACGCCCTTAAGGATTGTTTTTAAGGTACATTATTCCATCTACTGAGCCAATAGCAATACAATAAACATCGTAAACTAAAAGGTACTACATGATTATCACACTATTGACTGGAATTGGTTATCATCCATTAATAATTATATTTAAACTTCACAGTAATAATAATAATAATAATAATAATAATAATAATAATAATAATAATAATAATTTTTTTAAAGTAATAACAATCAAACTTTATTAAAACATCACAATAAATTACAAGATTAAAAAAAAAAGGCAAAAGAACATTTGAGTTATTATTATTATTATTATACTTCCTTATACTCAGTGATAATAATTTATATAATAAAAAAGAAGAAAAGGACTATAGTATTATAAAAATATTTTTAGTATATATTTACATAATTGTAATATTTTCTTACCAAAAGATTCATCAGAGCGACGGATAGTAGAAACAAACAAAGAAAGATGAAGAAGAACGCCACCTTTGGAAACGGATTTAAGGGATTACCGTTTCTGGCATGCATTTCACCAATTGAGTCAATGAAGGTTGCACCGAAGTCAAGCTCTCCAATCATCATGACCAACACACGAAGAATAGAATGGTGCACAGTGTGGAACCCAGTCTACAATAATAGAGGGAGAGAAAATCAAGAGTTAAAAAATCCAGTAAACTGGTTAACTAGTAATTTAATCGACTAGTAAACTAGTGCACTAGTACACTAGTAATGTGCTGAACAAGTACGTTAGTAATCGAGTAAACTAGTAATCTACTAAACCAGAAAACAAGTAAAAAATAGAACCAGTAATCTAGTAGACTAGTAGAAAGTTATAAAGCTAGTAAAACTAGTAAATCTAATAAAACTAGTAAAGCTAGTAAACCTAGTAAAAACTAGCAAAACTAGTAAACTAGCAAAACTAGTAGCACTAGTGAAATAGTAAATTAATAATCTAGTGAACTCATACTCTAGTAAACTAATAAATCTAGTAATCTATTAAACCAGTAAACTAGCAAACTAGTAAACTAGTAATCTACTAAACCAGTAAATCTAGTAAACGGTTAGTTTCATTTCTTTACTTCCAGTAGAAAAGGTCACTCGTTCATTGTCACTATAAAGGATACGTTGAGACACGCACTACTATTGCAGAAATCACGACAGCCCCCTTGTTAAAAATCAATGATTGTGTGATGGCTGTCCCAAAGAGGTATAATAATTAGGAGATCATATTGTTCTCGATAAATTTCATGATAACTAATTAGTGAGTGTTTTTGTTTTCATCAGATTCGAGTAATTTGCCATGGATTTATCCTAATAATCCACAATTATTTCTAGACCATGCGACTCTGCTTTTAAATTACCTATATTGCACTTTCTTTGACAGACTCCTTCCTTCTATTCGGTCTATTGAATAAGAATAGACACGGTATTTTGGGGCACAGGAACAAAAACAAAACAAATCAAGTACGATTTTAGCTAATTCGCACGGCTTTTGTTGGTCTGGTGGCTGATTGTCAGGAGGAAATGTCTATCAGAAGACACGATTTTGAAGAGAATGAAAGCACGTGGAATCACCAGTTCGTCTCTGCCCATTATGATGTTGGGTACGTTACTGTTGAAGTTTCTCAAACTCACTAATAATGAATCAATTTAAAACAAAGAAAATCACAACCGTGAAGGAGGTTGGATACCCGGTCTTAATTAGCATAGATTTTGACGATTTTACTTCTCCGTTTACTCCTTAGTTTTTGTTTCGAATGAGAATATGTATCAAACACCCGAGAGCTGAGAGTGTTTCATCGGCTATCCAAACACCTCAAACTTCGTCAAAAATACTCCGCTGCGCGTCGTATTTTCAACTCTCTTCTTGGTATTTGGATATCCCGACGAAACACTGGCCCTCGTGTTTGATTTATTACGTCTAGAACTTAAGGCCAGGGTGAACAAGCTAGCACTACCATCTAAACAAATTTGTCCGGATCAAAGCAATTCCCAGTACGCGAAGGCCAATCATTCTATCTGTTACAAGTGATCCGGCACCTGATAACACCCCTTACCTGTTCCTTCAAGAGGAGGTAAAAGACCAATGCAAATCCCAAGACAAGGAAAGCGAATACCAGCATCACCTGGACAACGGTCTTGGTCACTTCAATATACATTGAGATGTAAGTACCAAACAGTCGATATCTTCTAAGGAACAGCATCATGTTGGTATAGCACACGAAGATCGCCACAATTCCAAGGATCCAAAGAGTACGTGGGTCCCTCATGGCTGAGAACCATTCATCGACGACGCTTCGTGGGGTTACGTAAGGTACCATAAACAACGTTGTACTTATATGAAGGATCCAGTCTAGGTAGTTGGAAGTGTCCTTGAAATAGTTCCAACGTTGCACGTAGATCTGAAACATTTCTTTGCAAAAGTTGAATGTTGCGAAAATCACGACTATAATTGGTACTGCTTCCGTGAAGGAAGTATCTACCCGGTAAATATCTGAAGGTTTAGGCTTGAAATCTTCCTTCGCTCCTTTAGACCCGTTCATCTTTGGTGCTCTGAAATTCTGTTCTTCTCTTTGGTCGACTATGAAAATGGTAAAGAGTATCATCAGTAAGAGATATGATAGAAAATCGGCAATGTAAACATATCTTCCCAACAAGGCCCACTTTCTTTCGTTGAATTTCAGTGTGAGGGGATGAAGAAGGAGCCGTTCGCGTTTGTGCTTGATCATCGTTTCAACTGTTGAGAACCTTTTACTGCAGTCGTTTACGTCTGGGCCAAGGTCCAGATATTTAAAGTTGTATGTGACAGCGTAGTCTGGGTCGGAGATGTTCAGATGCTGAGAATGATGCACGCACTGATTCAGAACAACTTCAGCTGCTTCGGGAAAATTTTCAACTAGGAGTGATACTACAGTTTGGCCAGAAGTTGTTTCGTAGTTTTCAATCTCTGCCCATCTAAACGAAAAAATTAAAAAGTCGGATTTAATGTTTTTAAAAGCTGAAATAACCTTGGTCTTTCTGTTAAAGTTGATCCCGTCCAAGACAAAAGCATACCCGATGACCAAATTGGGAGTGGAAGTTATGAACAATTAAAAAGGCATTGCACGCTATTTGGCAACTTTATAAAAAGCTAGAAGGTGTCTTCGGATCAATTGAATTCCAAAACTAATGATCAACAACAACAAGATTTATTTGAACAGTAACATTAACTAAATAACTAATTGAACAAGAAATAAATTAAAAATACATACAGTTGCTGGTCACCCAAAATAACTAAAGAGCTAAACTAGTTGGGTGACCACCACTAGTTTTGTTATTGAAGACTATTTGAAAATAATGAAACTATTTCCTGTCGCCTGTCGCTACGGATGGCATGGATGGAAATGGATTGAGTTTTGATGCAACGTATTCCAAAAATCATCAAGGAATTTGTTATGGTTAGCCCTCTCTGATAAAATTCATTAGATATCTTCATCGTAGCTTTACAGAAGCATTTTGTTTATGATTAAAGCCTCAAAATAATGATTTTAGCACAGAATTGACCTAAAACAGCAAAATCCTCGTAACACTGCTCCTTTAACATCATGCACTAGTCAAGTAATATCAAAGATGGATAATTATATTTGTTTTCAGTGACATTATTTTCGTCAAGTTCTTCCAGCGCAAAAACTAACCTTTTGTGCTTCACAATTGTCATGGCAACATCGGACGCTCCCGCTTTTGCTGCTACTTCCAAACAATCATGTCCTCGTCCGTTAATACTTGTCAAACTTGCTCCACGGTCCAAAAGTAGACTAACTATAGCTGCATGGCTCTTACCACACGCCAGGTGTAAGGCAGAGTCACCGTCTGCATCTTGCAGGTCGACGGAAGCTTTGTAATCGAGCAGAACTTCGGCACATTTTACTTGGTTTTTCTTCACTGACCACATCAAGGGAGTTTGGTGGAGATTATCTAAACTGTCAACTTCTGCTCCCATATTTATAAGTGCCACGCAAGCTTTCCTGTATAAAAACATAGGCACGCAAAGCGTGCAAGAGTTATTTTTTTGTGATAGGAGCATTCGTAGAACTGTTTACAGTAATGATTTAGTTAAGTTTTTTTGGTTGCGATGTACAGCAAGAAAGAAACTGGGAATTTATGATGAACATACCATGTTACATCGGTAATGGTAAGATAGCTAAATAGTAAGCCATCAAATGTTTGAGTGAACAACGTACAATACTCTCCAAATTAATGTAGATACCATCTTATTTTCTAACAGGCAATTTGATTCGTTCTTTGATACCCACACCGTGATTGGTGTGACATGCGCACATGCATAACTCCCTCACTCATCGATCACATAGCCCTTCCAACCCCCAAGAGGAATTTTTGCTCAAAATACTCAAGTTAAGAGACCTTATCGCATTTTATAAGAGTCGTAAGTTTACCCTTTTTACACACCTCTTCATCGAAAATAGAAAGAAAGAGAAAAAACCGTTCTGACACGTTGAAAGTTTAATTTAATTTACTCCGATATGAAAAACAAAAGTGTCAAGTTACCATTTTTAACTGAAAATAGAAAACATCTTGTGCGAACGATTTGCTCTCAAATGAAAAACAAAAGTGTCAAATTACCATTTGTAACTAAAAGTAGCAAGCATCTCGTGGAAACGATTTGCTCCCATATGAAAAACAAAAGTGTCAAGTTACCATTTGTAACTAAAAATAGCAAGCATCTCGTGGGAACAAGTGGTGACGATGTATCAGCTCTAATTGAATTTACTCCCTTGTGAAAAACAAAAGTGTCAAATTACCCTTAGCTTTGTAACTAAAAAATCAAAATATCTCTCTATATTTGCATGCAACAAAATAATCGTTTCCTGTACCTATTGTAAACGTTCGAACTCTTTCAAAATTAAATCAAAATAGTCCGGTCTCCTCTAAAACATTTCCTAAGAACTAGAAGCAACGATGCATGACGTCTAATTGAATTTACTCCTTGTGAAAAACAAAAATATCAAGTTACCTTTGTAACTAAAAATAAAAAAAACATCTCATTCATTTGCATACAACTAGCTCAAGCACTGTTTCAAACCTCAAGGCTCATGAAATCCTCAGCCTAACCCACAGAAAATGCCGAAGTAAACCCAATATATGAATACTTTCTCCTCTTTTATAGAAGAATGAATATGGCCGTTCTGAACTGTATCGGGATCAAATCTTCTCATATATCATTTACCTTTAAAACAAGAAATTTGATTGGCTGTTTATAGTAGATACGATCTGATTGGTGTGACATACATACATCTCTCACTCACTGACTCACTCACTGATCCGTTGACCCGTCCATAACATACTCGACGCGTCGACTAAGAGGTATTTTTTTACAAAAAAATAACTCAAAAATGGTAGACGGCTCTGGAATTGACTCATGTTCAGAGTAGCTTCAACTAGCAAAATTGCGCCCAAAAATTATTCTGCTATCGGAAGTTATTCTTGTTCTACATCCAGTGTAAAGCGAGGCTATAAATCTGTAAATCTGTAAATTAAGAACATTAAAGTATCGGACGTTTAGTGTATAAAACTGCTTCCGAACGCTGTTTTGGGGTATGCAGCAATGACAAGTCACTACTCAAAATGGATCAGTAACTAACCTAATTCCATTTGGAAGCTTCCTTTTATTTTCTCTCTGTTTTGATATAATCCAATGAAAATCATCCCGAAATCAGGTGTCTTACCGTTGCCCTTTTCCAGCAGCACAGTGCAAAGGTGTCCGTCCAAGCTCGTCTCGTTCATTAACACCAGAAATCCGCCTGACTAATGCTTCCACGTGTTTGGACGAGGACGATTCGGCGGCTAGATGTAGAGGTGTTTTTTGATTCTCGTCTCGATAAGACAGGTGCTTCTGTTTGGATAAGACCAGCTCTAAAATCTACAAATCGTTAAATAATATAGTATAATAGCTGAAATGTGTTTTCCATGACGAATTTGTCGACATGAATAGTTTAATATTCATAACTGTTTAAACTACCGGCAGGGGTGCACACAACGAGGTTATTTTGCCAGAATTCACCAAAGACAATCTCGGCCGCAAAGTAACCAATAAGTAACCTTTTTATAACAATTTTCAAATTAGCAGAAACGCTTCAACGTCTGCTTCTCAGTCAGTTCTGTTGATTCTAGGGTCGTATCGACAACCTTAGTTGAGGGGGGGGGGGCGGGGGGGAATTAAGGCTGTGAAATTCAGCAAGTTCAACCCGCTGCTCGGAAACAAGCATATTGGGGCTCATGGTTTGATTAAGTGTTTTTAAGAATAAATTACTTGAAAACCAGAACACAACTGGCCCTCGGTCACGAGGCAATTTGTGATAGGTTTTTAACGATCTGGCTTTTAAGTAAATCCAAAAATTTTCCTCCCATCCCTTCCCCTTTTCTTACCCCTCTCAAAATACTAAAGCAGATTAAGGGCATTTTCATAGTATAAGTTCGAGGGGGTTGAAAAATTCTCCTAACGAAGGAAACAAGAGAAACTCTCCTTGACTAGTTTTAGTTATACTAAAATTTGGAAACCTTCAATTTAAATCCTCGCGTAGACGCGATTACTAGGTGAAACTCGATACACGAACAAAGCTGACCGAACAAAATTCGAGTTTTAAATTCAGCTTTTTTTTAATTTTCCGTTTTGCTCCAACCACTTCTTGCGCATATTTCTCAGAGCAAAACAATTACACGAATGTATGGGAACAAAATACAAAGGAATGCTGTCAACGAAGACGAGATTCTGAGAGAGAACAAACAATGAATCAATCCTTACAAGAAAGTAGACGTAAATCGAGGCCGTGGCTCCAAATTCTTTAGGGACCTTTTGAACAAACTACAAGAAGTATTATGGTTAATTTTGCATACATCAACGTTTCACCTTTATATCTTTTGCCTTAGCAGCGTAGTGCAAAGGAACCCTGTCCCACAAATCTGCTTTGTTCAAATTGTTTGCACCCGCGCGACTCTCAAGAAGCATGGCAAGCATCGTCAAATGTTCGTTCTCCACCGCGAGATGAACAGAAGTTTTCAAGAGCAGATCGGTTGCAGCGTTGTCAGCTCCAAGTTGAAGGAGTACCCTAGCGGAGTCAACGTGCCCTGCCGCAACCGCGTTCAGGAATGGCGAACGGCCTTCATCATCACGTGCGTTCACTTTGGCTCCCTTTTCAACGAGAAATGTGATGAGCTTCGTTTGGTCAAAAAGAGCAGCTCTAGAGACAAAAAGAGTTACAAAATTGTCAGTCTAGTCTGCTAAAACTACCCACGTTGATCTAGTGAAATCTAGTCGTTGAAACATGATATACTTCCTATACTTTCTCTGTATTCAAGGGATTCTAGACGGGCGTACACCAACCATTTGCCAAAGTTCCACCAGTGGCTGTTTTGGTTACCATTTCTACACTAGTGTACAATTATGAATGGACAAAACATGAAGTGTCTTTACATTAACACAACAAATTCCCCAAAATTGTATTCTTGCTCTGTTGAAAATTCCAAAGATTTGATCATTACACAATGTGAATACAAGCCATGCGCTTCTGACAAATGTATTGATAATGTCAATGTGCTGATAAAGAACTGAATGAAAAGACGGGTCGAAACTATAACTTTTGACAAACTCTGTAAGGATCTTAACAACATAAACCGTAATGCGCGGCTTAATGGACCAGTCAGTTTTGACGGACCAGATTTATAACACCATCGACTGTTAACACTGACTTTTTCCGTGACTCTGAAGATGACTTCCGTATAGTTTGTCCAAACGTCAGCAAACAGAACAGTTCTTTTCAGACGTACCCTAACCCAGCCGATCATCTGTAGTTACAGAACTATAATGCATAACTATGTTTCTTATTATTCTAAAGTGTCCATTTTCTTCATGAAGCCCGACACCGAAAAGAATTTGATGAAAAACTTTCTCAATGCAGCAATTGTGTATTAGCTTATCATGGTATAATTAATAATGATATTCAACAACTCTTCAGTATTTATCCTTGGGATAAACACTGACCTGTGAAGAGGTGTTTTGGAGTCTCCATCTTTCATGTCAACACCAGCTCCTCGCGACATTAGCAATTCCGCCATCTCAAGGTTACCTTTAGTGGCCGCCACGTGAAGTGCGGTGAATTCTTTACACTTCGTAATGTTGACGTCTGCGCCGTGGTCAAGGCACAGCTCAGCGGTCTCTACATCGTTGTTCCATGCAGCCAGGTGCAACACTGTGTTACTCTGTAAGTCCTCGTTCCCCACCAGTTCTCTTTCATTAGTATCAACGTCTCTATCAGAGGCTGTAAAGAAAAGGAAATCATTTCAGAACGTATAGCTAGATAAATGCATAACAAGCTGTTACCCTAAAGGTTAGCGCGCTATTAATAGGTACCGGTAGGGTAACTTTATTAGCACGAAAATTAGCATCGCTAAATGACTAAAGAGAGAAGAACTTGACAATTTAATCACTGTGTGATACAAAGTAGACCACGAATCAATTCATAATTCAAGAGATGACACCTCTCTACGTTTTAGACATACAAGAAGGATTATTCTTCTCCACGACTCTGACTGACAGTGAAGTTCAATTTAACACACTCCAGTGCACGAGGGTAGAAACAGACAGTGAAGTTCAATAACATACGTCAGTGCACGAGGATGGAATCAAATTGCTATCTATACTTCAACACCGCTTACCTCGGTTTAATATCATTCTTGCCACCTGAGAATGACCATTAAGAATGGCGCTGTGTAGAGGAGTCGTTTTGTCCGCTGAAACTGCCTTGATATCTGCTCCATAGTTCAGAAGCAGTTGGCAAACTTTGCCATGTCCTTCACTGCAGGCCAGGTGCAACGCAGTTTTTCCAGAAACATCTTTGTCATTCACATTAACCTTTGAATGCTGTAGGAGAACTTTAACAATCTCTTCGTTTCCTCTGCGCGCTGCAAAATGCAGTGGGGTATTTCCCTTTTTCTCTTTGGCTGAAGGGTCGGCGCCTCGCTCCAAAAGGGTGTTGACAGTCGAGAGGCCATTGAACCTGCAATAAGGATTTCAAATTATTAGATTTTTTTAAAGAAAAAAATATTAAACATTTGAAAACACGCCTAATCGTTGGGCAAGGCCTTGAGACTGTGCTGATAACTGATAAATCATGTTGAAAGCGGGTGAAACTTTTATCAAGATAAATCTCTTGGACCTCAACGAAATACAAGATTCGATTTGTGGTTGACGCCCTATTTCAAACTGGCTCTATCTATCTAAGCAAGAAAGGCCAGAAACTTGCAAATAAACGATCTTGTCACGAAATCTAATTTTCCGTACACCGATCTCACAGAGATAGGATCTATAATGGGTCTGTTTACACCTGGATCAAATATTGACGCCAACGTAACTCTATGTCAAACTTACCTAAAGGCAACTGAGAAACCCTAATCCACTAAAATGCACGCTGTACAGCCAATCGAGGAGAGAAAGGGTATTTCAAACCTTAACTGGAGGTTTCTGCCATCAGCGGAATTCGTTTGAATAAGACTGAAGTAATGTTTTACTTGGTTTCCCTCAGGAAACTAACGAGAGAGCGGGTTAAAAATGGTGACGAGTAATAACTTCAAAACCGTTAAAGGAGCAGTGTCATGAGGATTTTGGTGTTTTAGGTCAATTCTGTGTTAAAATCATTACTTTGAGGCTTAATCATAAACAAAGTATGTTTCTGTGAAGCTACGACGAAGATATTAAATGAATTTTATCAGAGAGGGCTAACCATAATGAATTTCTTGAGCATTTTTGGAACACGTAGCATCAAAACTTGAAACAATCGGCGAATTTTTTCAAGTTTCAATCCATTTCCATCCATGCCATCCGTAGCGACAGGCGACAGGAAACAGTTTCAGTACCTTCAAATAGCCTTCAATAACAAAACTAGATCATTAGTTTTGGAATTCAACTGATGCGAAGGCACCTTCCAGGTTCTTACAAAGTTGCCAAATAGTGTGACAATGCCCCTTTAAAGTCCTTACAATTTTCCGAGCCAGTATATCATTCTGGTTGCCTTTCACGAGTGCACCATTTGATTGCTATTTATTATAGGTGACAAATTACGCTTACAATTGCAGGTTTTTGATTTGTTTATTGTATCGAGAAATTTGCCCTTGCATTTTCTTAAGACTGTGATGTTCAAATTACACTTTTAAATGTATTTTTCTGGAAAAGAAAACGGGATTCGGGATAGTGACTTAAAACTGTGCGGGATATGCGGGATTCTCGTGAAAGCCGAGAAGCCGGAAAAGGAAAAATAATTTACGTTTGTAATTGAACCCGGGTAACCGACCAATAAAATCAGGAAGAAAATCATAACGCAGTCTCCTTGCCCTCTTGTACAGTGCTTGTCAACAAATCATTTCATTGCCGCCTTTGAAAGTCACAATCAAACGCTCCCTCAACGGAAACAGGTTAATTTTTATCGATTCAATAGCGATCGATGAATCTGATAAAATCGATAAAATCAACACTTCGTCGGGGTGTGAGTATCGATTTTTATCGATTGACCGATAACTGAAGTCGATTTTAAAAAATCAATTAATCGATTTATCGAAAGATTTTCCGATATCACTTTTTATCGATTGACTACGCGAGGCTTAAAGTAACGAGACGCCAGGAAATTATTAAGATTATTACGGTAAGTTTTGACGAAACGAAAGCGAAAAGGAATAAAGGATTACAAGTGGAACCAAAGAACATTATTTCAGAAGTGTGGTGACAGGTGTTTAGATTCAGTTTGTTCCCTTTTAGAGCAGCTACAAGACATATATATATTTTTTATACAACTTCAACTCTGTACAGTGGAACCCCGCTATAACGAAGTGTCACGGTACCGATAAAATTGTTCGTTATGGCGGGGTCTTCGTTATAGCGAAGACCCCGTTATAACGAATTATCTGGTTAACAACAAAAATATTCGTTATAGCGGGGTAACCAAGCTGATTAACGGGATATACACCACTCAGAACAGTCTACAGACTTGCGCGTAAACAGCTACATTTAAATAAAGCAAAGCTTTGAAGGTCAAAGTTTCTCCCATCTTGACGTTTGGCTTATCAGCCATTTGTATCACGATGTCGTTTTTACTTACTGAGAGCGACAGGACAAAATATTCGTTATAGCGGGGTAAATTGTGCGTTGGGACCGTCAAAATCAATTCGTTATAGCGGGGTTTGTTTCCACATATTTTACTGTAATTCTGCCGGGCTTTCAAATGTTGTTCGCTATAACGGGGTCTTCGCTATAGCGGGGTTCGTTATAGCGGGGTTCCACTGTACTAGCATGTGAACGCAGACGTATTTCCGGCGGAAACAAGTGACAGTCGGAAATACGTCTGGGTATACCGGTAAACTCTGTACGTACGTGCCTGTCAGATCAACATTTATGATAACACCTACTTGTTTGTTTACGATACGTGACAATCAAACCGAAAGGTCTGCTCACCTCAGGCTATTGTGGTTCTTAAAGACTACAAATCAGGGGAATCAATTGATTGCGGTTCTTGTAAACATTCAACTGATTTCGAACAGCCTTTCTTTAAGGTTGGCTGGCGTTTCATTGAAGTGTTGGCAGAAGGTACGGCAAAAATGCTAATTACGATCCGTGACTCGATCCTGTAATTTACAATAGGAATTTTGCAAGCGAAACAGATGCGTGGTTTGAAGATCGTTAACGGTCTTTAAGGGACTTACGTTCGTTTTAAATCTTCCTGAAAAGAATACTATTGCAAAGTAAACAGTCTCTCTTTCTCTATCTTTACTACCAAGCGAAAAGGAACGATGAATTCCACGGGGTGTTTGATCTTTCTCTAATACGGTATGCAAATTAATTCAGTCGATAAGAGATTACACAAGATAAATAATAGACGCAATAATAGATTTTAACTATATACGTACCGTGCAGCAAAATGAAGGGGCGTCAAGTGATATTCTTTCGTGCCAAGGTTAATATTAGCTCCGTGTTCCAACAGAATCTTCACAATTCTGCTTAAGTTGTACCGAGCTGCGACGTGAATGAGCGCAAAGCCATGCCTGCCTGTTCTATCGATCTCTTGCATGTCTGTTAGGTTATCGAGCTCCTCTTCGACTAACTCCATTTCATCTTCGCGAATTGCTTCAAAAAGCTTCAGAGTATGGGGCGACACAGGGGTTGCCATTTCGCTTGTTTCGCGGTCGTCGTATACAAAGGTCGCCGTCTCCTTTGCCTCGGGTTCGAAGTCGACTAGAGGTACCCCGTGTTTTTCTTCGGTGTCTTTCCCATCCCTCCTGAGCTTAAAGGGATTGCAACTTGTATTATGTCTTTTCGTATTTCTTTGCGCCATGTTTTCATCTGAGAGTTTAGTTCCTTGCTTCGCTTTCCTCGTTGTTTCGTTCTTCTGTGACAACAACAGCTCGAGGTGACCTCTTCTGCATTATCCGTTTTAAACGGCAACACATCACGTGCGCATGTTAATATTTTAAAATTATGACATGTGCACGTACTCCTCGAGGATTAATCACACAATCAATCATTTACATATCATTTCCTGAGCAATATTATTGTGCATTGATCATGAATAGTGCTACTGCTGAAGTGCTGTAACTTCAATTGCTACTTTTGTGAATCAAAGCGCACTCTTCCCTCTAATTTCAAAGTACTAATTTCGCGGACCGGCAACGAGATCAAAGTTGCTCTTAGAAACACCAACCACCCAGCACGATGTCGTGTATGAAAGTAACTTTATTACTCCACTATAATTGATGGTCTCAGCATGGAGGGGGGGAGGGGGAAGGACATTAGGGGTCGGGGGGGGGGGGGGTGTCAGAAAGGTACCCAATACCGCAATACCGCATGAAAATTTGGCAAGTACCGACATACCTCATCGAAATTTTGACGAAATACCGATACCTCATTTAGATCCCTTTAAAATCGGTCACGTTTACTTAAATAACAACGTGTAGCAATCTGTTTAATTAACCGTTAAGTCCGTTACCAACACTAAAGAAGTCAGAGAACGCAAAGCCATTATGGACCATTTCAAGTCCATTTAATTTATCTGAAGCTTGAAAATCCTTGATGTATGGGAGCTGCGGGGTCCGTGAGCGAATAGAAAAGGAATAAATAAAAAGAGTAACCAAATAAATCAGCTAGACGAACAAATAAAAGCTACACTGAATTTACCTGGGGCATCTAATCGAACGATTGGTGCTCGATTAGGTTCGGCAATCGAACAAAATCAAACATGTATTTCAGCTGCGAGTTCGATTTTAGAACCAATCGAACAAAATCGAACAAAACCGAACCAATCCGATGCAATTTTGTTCTTTTGACGCCGGAAACTAGTAAAACACGTAGGGTATAGTCACTATTAGGACCTATTAGCCTTTATTGAATGGGAATAAAGAGAAATAACTTCATAATGAATGTCAATAGTCAAACAAAACAAAACAAAACAAAACAAAGTCAACGTCAACGACTGTTACTCATGTACTCCCGGGTGTACTGTGGGTGTTGAAAGGAAATAGTTCATATGATTATCTTCGATGTGACTGTAAACAGACAGAAATCGTACCATTTCAATAACTGCAACACAGGTAGCTGTGTTTAAGGTAATTCCCCTGAAATAAAACTGACAATAGATTTTCGTTCAAACTTTGCCCACTGAATATTTATCATATGAGAACTTCAATTTTGAAATGAAAAAGGGGGCTGCCCATACTCATTAAGGAGCACTGAGGCATTGAAAATGACCCATTTTAGCATTATTTAATGCTTATTACAAGAACGCATACCCAGTAATAATTGTAAATGTTTGTGACCGAGACCCATGAGAACACGCGTTAAACTGGAGTCAATGCATTGTGTCGGACACAAGTAAACTTTTTTAAGTTTGATTTAGACAGAAAGCTGAATTCTTGATCAAAATTTCAACTAAATTTCTTGACATGGTTACCATAGGGCAAAATAGAAAAGACCACAGTTTACTTGCTATTTTCGTTATTTATTCAATTTTCAGCAATAGGAATCAGATCAGTCTTTCCTCAAGCAAAGTTTATGACAAGTTGATTACAATGACTGAAAAAAAAGTTGGGGTGCCCGTGCTCGTTGGTGAGCTATAGCCATTTTCCAACTGACAGCGCTCAATATCAAGGCAAATCCGCCATGTTTTCAATTTGCGCGTGCACGCGGCGCGCTAAATGACGCCATAAATTATGCGCAGAAAGGATGCACAGTGCAATTGTGAGGAATAACCTTAAAATTATAGTGATTATCATCAGTAGGCATCACGCTGCAGCCATCTTACACTATTCAAGAAGTCTCCATACGTGCAGTGTCCTCCCACAAACAAAACCGATTTTAAACGCCTGTTTATAATTTCATGTTGCCATGGCAACGGCACATACGACCGTTTAATTATCAAAAAGTTGAAGTTTGTGTTGTTAACTTGCTTGCTGCCATTTTTGGCGACCAAAGGATCAAGGGTTTTAGAAGCAAAGGTAAATGAAACAGAGGTATCAAAAACTGTGTTCAGCCACCTTGTGTTCCAGTAGGGAACTTTTCGTATTCTCTTGACAGCTTCGTTCTTTGTTTTCATTTTCACGTGTTAATACTGATGCACCATCTCGCAGTATTTAAATGTCTGCTACCCATGATATCCCACCTTAGTCAGCTTAGCCTGAAGATGATATAGATTTCGAAATATAACAAGTATATAGCATTGTTTCCTTGCAATTGTTGCCTATATCTTAGACACAATTAGACACAATGCAATTATACTCGGTATCACATTTATTCTATATCTACTAAAACTATCAGCAGGTAATGGATTTAGGCATTTTCTTATTGTTATTACATGAGCGCGCGCGAAAACTGTGTTCGGCCACCAAATCACTGCTTCGACACTGCTACCTTTCCCTTCCCTTTTCACCCGACTTTCAGTAAACATGTCGAACAGGAAACGATATCCAGGAGACCTGTTAGTGTTTTAACAATGTAATTAATGCAAATTTAGTAAATTCTTTAAGTCATGTTTATCCATATATAAATAAAGTTAAATCAATCAATCAAACAATCAATCAATCATAAAGGTCTCCAGTCCCTATTGCGCGCTCTCTGTTACGTTTCTGTTTTGTTTTTGTTTCATGTAAGACGTCACATAATGTAGCATTCATGCAAACCGCCATTATACAAATTATTCCAAAATGACCGCTATTTTAGTAGTCTTTTGTTGACTTGCAAATTAGCACTTGTTGCCTCGTTCTTTAGTTCGAAACTCAAAAGAATATTTTCCCTTAAATTAAACGAGGCAACGAGGGCTAATTTGCAATTAAACAAAAGGACTAAAATGGTGGCCATTTTGGAATAAGGTGTATGAATAGACCATTTCCGATGTATTAAAATTCAGCGTGATAGTGAGGCTTAGAGGACAAAAACAAAAGAATTGAATAAACATGGTCCTTCAATTTCCTTTGTTGATCTTTGTTGTGTCCTCTAAGCTTCACCTCCAAGCTGAATTTTAATATGTCAAAAACAGTCTATACGAAGCTTTATGCTTCGTTATTTCTGATGTCACTTGATGAGACAAAAATAATATACAAACTGTGGTTACAAACATGACAAAACAACGCATGTTGTAAAAAGCTTTGATAAATGACTAAACGTTTCGTATGCCTCAACATACATCCTCAGAAGTGACGGTTAGATAATACAACCAGATATTTAAAAGCTTAAGAGCAAGACTGGAACCTAATTAAGACAATTGTGAAAAACTGACAATATACAGACCTATTAAAGGGACACAGTCAGCTGGTGCACATGCGCATTACATACCATTCCATAGCTAATTTGCATCAGTTCCAGAGACGCGATAAATACTGTTTTTAACCAGATATGATAAAAATAATATCATAGGAAGAGCAAAAGAACACTCAAAAACAGGTTTTTCAGTAAACGATTGAAAATCAAGCAAAACATTTGGAGAAATGAAGCGGATTTCTAGGCGAACTTTGATTTCAGGTTGAGGTAAACTTTTTTCAAAGTGAGAAAAACTAGTGTCCAGGTCAGCGCAGTCACAAAGCTGACTGTGTCCCTTTAAAGTCTGCTGGACAATATATAAAAGGCTAGTAAAGTAAATGTTTCTCGCTGCCCACATTTTTGTTTAAAGAAGGTTTTAAATCCTTAATCCGATAATGATTCTTTAATTCTACATGAATATCAGAACGCCCGGTTGCTAAATTTTTAAAATGGTCCCATTTGACATTGTGTCCTGTTGAGGTAACGTGATCCGCAATGGCTGATTCTTGACAACTCTTCGTGAGAGCTCTGAAATGTTCAGTTTTTCTGTCGTGTAAACGACGCTTCGTTTTACCTGTGTCTATATCATTTAGCCATCTGTTTTGAGTGCAATTAATCAAACTGTACAAAGCAAACAGATATGTCTCGCAATTCTGTCAAATATGAAGTAATATGAAAATGTCAAATAGCCCAGCCAAATATGAAGTACTAATTAAACGATACTTACGTTCAATCCCAGACTTAGGTGAAAGCAAAAGCAGTAAAAAACATTTGTATACAAGAAAATTTATGCTTGGGTTAGCCGTTAAACGACTGAAGTGAACGGACTTCTGAACAACCCGGCCCTGATTACCGGTTGGGATAACACGAAACCTCCATCTATTCTAAAGCACGTAATATAAAAAGTATACGCAGTAAATCAAGAGTACAAACTTGGTATTTTCTACTTGCACAAATCCCATAATACACCTCTTTTACCCCCCAAAAATTTGCATAGGCATTTTTTTAGATTACTCTTGGAACATGTTCATGTCCCAGGAGAAATTGCAAACAATGAGTATGTAAAATTTTTTGGGGGTTAAAGAGGTGCGTTATGGTATTGTGCAAGTAGTGAATTAGCTGGATTATGCATGGCCGCCATGTTATGCGACGTCGTCGCTTTCGCATTCAAGTAGTTCTGTTCCTATAGTTATGGTGCTCCGCTTGGATGCGCGGCGGGTCGCTAGAAGTGCGCTAAAATTTTGACGCACGAAAAATCATCAGCTTTCAGCTACTCACTCCTGCTGTTCTCGGGAATCTATCAGTGATACTATGTTTATTCTGATCAGGGAAACAGAGAGAATAGCATCAAGAGACTACCGGAAAAATACAAAAATCTGTTTGACACTATTCTCGCACCTATAACCGTTGTCAGATGTTATCATAAACTCAGTCGATACCTTCTGTCTTAACATTTCAATGACATATGTAATATATTCCTTCCTACAATGTAAAAAAAGGCGGCTTTAGTAGTTGCTTAAGTGCACCTTTTGTTGCATGAGGGATTGAGACGTCGTTGACAGTATTCAGTTCACCAGTATAATTTATCGTGTCATGAGCTCAGTAATATAAATCTAAGAATCTAATGTAATAGCCGCGGAGCACAGTTCCTTCTCCTTTGTACAAGACATGAGTGAATGGACGCCATCTTTCTCCGAAGACTTTTCTTTCCAATCTTGAAAAGAAATTACTCAATGATGCTAAAAGTTCTAAGTAGCCGTTCATTCATTTAATTGCAATGTGTCAACTTTTTCTCAACGCACATAGTAACATGCATTGCACACTAGCACTACTTTGATTACTTTTAACATTCTACGACTGGACGTTTCTCCCGAAGGGAGAAAAAGAGGCGTCCTGGGTGGGGACCTCCCATATAAAAAACACAAGGGTGCTTGTCGTACCTTTCAGGGGTAAAGCCAAAAAAGGTTCACAAGTTGAGCTTTGGTGGTATCTTTCAGGGCTTTGAGCCGATAAAAAAAAATAAAAAAAAACAAGATTTCTAGCCACACAAACAAAGCAAAATATTGGTCTCGCGCAGGGAATGTTTTCAAAATTTCCAACTCTGGAGCAACCCCGTCCTTTTTATATGGGAGGTTCTCACCCGGGACGCCCTTCTTTCTAGCCCAAAAGGTGTCAGCTGACGAGAGATTTGACTATGTGTAAAGACTTGTATAAGTAGTGCTGCAGCGAGACTCTGCGCGGAATGCCGCTACGTATCATGTGAAGACTACAAGTCATCCTCAAAAAGAGTATCTGAGGCATTCTCGTCTGTGGGCTCCTCAATTAGTTCCTCCACTACTTCAAGAGTCGATTGATGCCTTCCATCCATATCCTCTGTACCATCGGCAGTCCAACTGGCTCTCTCGATGTCTTCTGGCAGCTGAAAATTAGGGTTAACTGATAGTGCCAGACTTCTGAGTAACTTGTTTTGTGCCTCCAGCATAGTCATAACGGCCTTGTTCCTTTTCTTGTTTTTTATCATCTCCTCTCGTAGCTCAATGAATTCAGCCGATTTGCTTTCCTCAGCCAATGGTTCTGGAGGACCTTCTGCATATCGTGCTTGGAGCCACTCCATCACTCTGTGAGGCAAAACAAACAGGATTAATATTCTGACAATGAAGTTGGCGGCGCCATGAGAAACTCTTGAATATAGACTAAGAGACCGATTTTATCACGGGGGAATGTGGCTAACACGCAGGTCGATGTAGCAGCTCACGTAAGGTCTCACATGAATGGCTTACAACCCTTTTAGAGTACAATAGAACAAACAACAGAAACAATGCCCCCTAGCCACAAAACAATAACAGCTGCTGCGATGACGACAAATAGAATTACAAGCTTACGAGAGCTGCTACACTACCGAACATGCAACCAGGGAACTGTACTATAGTCTCTTTGGTCCAATGAACACTTCAACAGCAATAACAAGCCATTTCCAAGAACGACTGTTACCATGATACTGGACTTCGGTAAAGGTACTCCATCAGTTTGGATATACATAGTAACCGATAAACAAATCTCAGTCAATTCTGAATCGAACATATCGAACTGCACAATTATACGAGAAACAAAAGATGTCGTCTCCACTCTCGTTTATTTCTCTTTTTTCATTATAATTAAAATAATTCCTAATCATTGAATGTGAAATGATTATAGATTGTCCAAAGTATTGTGTCTTCTTGTATTCAGTACATGATAATGTAAGTATAACAAATAGGCCAGTTCTCTTGTGCCTCTTTTTCAAAACGAGTCCAATTGCGAGACCTTTCATATGGAAACGAGTACTGCATGCAGTTTCATTTTCATGCAAATCAAAGTCATTTTCATAACTTGAATGGTTTCGCACTTAGACTCGCCTTGAAACAGAGGCACAAGGGAACTCGGAAATGGCCTATTAATATGAATATAATGTTACAGAAGTACTCTTTGTGTTGTCGAAAAGAATAGCGGTCATTGAATAAAGCTAGTAATTACTGATTGTTCACTGTACTGTAGAGCTTATTGTAAGTACAGTGGAACCCGCCTTCCGACCACCCCGTTAATAAGACCACCTCGTTATTACGGCCACTTTATTCTGGCCCGAAAAAAGCTCAGTCAGTCATTTTTTGCTATTTAAAGAACCCCTTTAATACGACCACCCCGTTAATACGACCAGCTTTCCATGACCCGAAGGTGGTCGTATTAACGGCCTTCCACTGTAAATGAATATTAAGTAGATAATTACTGGATTTTATTTATAAATAATGGAGCTGAGAGAAACAATAAATAAACTTAAAAAAAAAAGATAAGCGAACCAACCAGATTTGAGTAATTACTATAGAATAGACTATTGTCATTAGTTGTTTTAACCCATTAATAAATATTTAGGTTTGTTTTCTTTTTCTCGTTGTCTTCTGCAATAATAGTGAGTTTAAGCATGACGTTTACGGCAGACGGCGAACGGCAAAGGTCACTTCTGATTTTCTATTCTTTTCTTGTAATCCTCAAATAAATCATACAAAAGTAGAAAAGTGTCTCTAACTATTCACTGCAAATACAAATATTTTGATTCTACTGTACAGAGAGCTGAAGACAGACGGCAAAAGTTTCATTTTTGCCGTTTGCCGTCTGCCGTAAACGTCATGTTTAACCTCTCTATTATCGGTGCACGTGAAACTGAACCTAAACTAGCAAATGATCGTAAAAAGACCTTAGCTGATAGAAATAACCTTGAAGGAATACTCATCAGTTTGAAGGCCCAAGGGCAATTAGTCGGGGCAGGACGAGGTGAGCGCGGGAAAAGCTTTAGCAACAAAGGTTTTCAAGTACGCCTGGTCGGACTTGAAGGCGCTTGCGTTATCAATTTAAGCGTTTACCCCTTCGCGCCCGCTTAACTGGCTCTGGGTCTCCTAGGATGAGGAAGACAGTAATAGCCATTCTGTTTTTGGCTTTTGCGGAGAAAGAACATCGCAGCCGTTGAAAATCATAATAACCTTTGATTTAGAAAAGAAAATGAACAAAAAAAAAAACCCAGACAGAAAGACCTACAAAATACACATAGACAAATCGAAAACGAGCACAAAACGCTAAAGAAAGAAAAAAAAGATGGAAAACAAAACGAAACAAAGACATAACAAGAACTCAGGGGTACCTTTAGCATGATATCATAGTAATGTATCTTTTTAATAGCTTGCAAATAATGCTGCATGTAAGGCATCCCACCAGGTATTGCATGCATTCAAGATGTCGAATTATGTCAGATAAAATACCACCGCGCATGTCTGTATTCGTAGTGCACACCTACCTAAGAAGCATGGAGCGCTTGTTAGGCTTGTCATCATAAACCTCTTCGTAAACAGCTTGGGTGATGAAACCAGGATACGAGTCTTCTATTTCAATATGATACTCAATCTGCAGAGCAAGTCTCTTGATTGTAGCTAGCTTTTTCATTTTCTCGGTATCTCCAACGGCCAGACCAACCTGTATAGAAATGAGCCCTGACTATAGACGAAGTACACATGACAACTTATTTGAATAAATTCCCAGTTATAATTTGGCTGAGAGTGAGTGCAACACCAGTAACGTGAATGCCATAAAGCATAACCTGATCGGAAGGAGAGAACGGGAAAAATACATTGGGATAGCTAACGTGCATAACTAATTAACCCTTAGCCACTTTCTTTATATATGCCTGTATTTATGAAAATGGTGCTAAAGAATGCGGTTTATCCTTGACTTCACTACCCAAGCCATGTAAGTGGGAGGCGCGGTTGCCCCATGGTTAGCGCGCTCGACTCCGGAGCGAGCGCTCCGTTCGAGCCCTGGCCGGGGACATGGTGTTGTGTTCTTGGGCAAGACACTCTACTCTCACGGTGCCTCTCTCCACCCAGGTGTATAAATGGGTACCGGCGAATTTAATGCTGGGGGTAACCCTGCGATGAACTAGCATCCCATCCAGGAGGGAGTAGAAATACTCCCAGTCGCTTTATGCTACAGAAATCGGGATAAACTCCGGCCTGATGGGCCACTTGGCCCGAATGCAGACTTAACTTACTTACCAAGCCATGTAAAAGGGCGAAAACAAACAAAAAAAAAATTGAGTAAGGACGACAGTGAAAGGAAGATAAACGGGTGCAGGAAGAGAAAAGGACTGACTCTCCTTTTAATTTTTATATCGTTCACCTCTGGCAAGAAGAAAACGCCCGCTTAGCGCACGAATTCAATTCTTTAGCACCGTTTTCATAAGTACTTTGTTAAATAATTACAGTGAAAAGAATTGTCCAAAGTCACTCTCATTTGATCGTTTCAACCCAATTGTTAATTTTTTTTCTCAATACGTCGAAGATTATCAATGAATTCAAAAAAATAATATCTTAAAAAAATAATTATAAACTTCAAGCTATTATGGATAACAGTGGCCAAGGTCTGGAAACTACAGCTGTTTCAAAGCAACAGCGCCGCTCCTGATTGGCTGAATGCTTCCTGACACACCGTCGTAAGGCCCTGGTCAAACGGACTCCCAAGTAGTCGCAAGTGGCCGCAAGTTTAACTTGCGTAGAGACTTGCGTTCGGAGGCCAAACGGACTCGCAAGTTTCCTCCCAAGTACACGCAAGTCGCAAAAAAAAAAACATTTTAAGACAGAATATCCTCTATTTCATTGGCTAATAATAGATTAATGAACGTCATTCAACTTTCGTTGACTTGGGTTGGGTGGCCAGACGGTAAAAAACTTGCTTTGACTTTCGTGCAAATTTGATCTCGACCAAACTGAGCGCAAGTCATCGCAAGTAAACACAAGTGCACGCAAGGCCTGGCCAAACGGAGTCGCAAGAAGACCCAAGTTGTTAACTTGCGTCTACTGGCGACTCCGTTTAGCAGGCTTAATTCAAAGAATTGACCTAACAAGCTGAAAGGAGGTACATTTGACTTGATTTCCTAATGGATCATAATATGGACTGGATGTTTTCTTACCAAGAGATTCATCAGACCAACACTCAACAAAAACAAGCACAAGAAGAGAAAAATGTATGCCACGGATGGGAATGGGTTCGACGGATTTTGGTTTGAAGACGTATCCACGAAGGTTGCTCCGAAGTCGAGCTCTCCAATCATCATAACCAACACACGAAGTGTGGACAGAGGCACGGTGTGGAATCCAGCCTAGAATACAAGTATATGCTGAGGCCAATAATTAATATTCAGCTTCCATTTAAAGGTTAACGCACTCATTGCTCCTGAATTATCCGGATTTACCTGCACGAGTTCCAACAATGCACTAGAAATTTCAATACCGCAAGAGCCTTTGCCGAAAGCGGTATTGAAAATTTCGCGTCCATTGTTAGTGAACGAGTGCAAGTAAATCCCGATAATTTACGAGCAATGAGTGTGTTAACACTTTTATTATTCAAATTGAATACACTATAAAGTAAATGCTCAAACTTTGAGTCAGCCAAAGCCATGGTGTAATGACAGTGGTATTTTGAATTTACACCACGGCTATTACACCACGATAATGGCTTCAAGGTGGTTGTTTCATCACAACCCAGTATCATGTGGTACAAATCAACCAATCTGCTGAAAATGGGAGTTCGTACAGTGTATGAAAGTTGAATACTAAATACTAGTTGGCGATGAACCGGCTTGGTCATTTGTTATTGACCAAAACAGATTCGAAGAGCAGCCAAGAGAAAGCAACGAATCCCAAAACAACGCATATAGGCCTTTAATTCAATTATATCATTTCAAAACGTGACAGTTAGTCCTTTGGTTTTGCAAAAGGAACGAGCAACAAGATGTGTTTGCTACGGCTATTGGAAGAGAAGCTAGTCAATTGTAAGTTAGCTAAGTAATTTTGTCAGGTTTTCAGGGCCCATTGATGCTGTTGGGTAGCTAGTTATAGATACACTAAACGTGGCTAGCTGGCTAAAGTCAAACGGAGTGCACCACTGGACGCTAGAACTGACTTGATTCGACTCCCTGAATTTTGACAATCAGGCCATCGCATCACTTAATTTCCAATCATACCAATCCACAACCCTCTCTAATAGGGGATCAAATCTTATTATATATATAATACCACTTACCTGTTCCTTAAAGAGGATAAAAAAGACCAGTGCAAATGCCACGATGAGGTAAACAAATACCGCCATTACTTGGAAAACAGTCTTGGTCACTTCAAGATACATTGAGATATAAGTACCAAAAAGCCGATATCTTCTAAGGAAAAGCATCATGTTGATATGGCACACAAAAATTGCCACGGCGCCAAGAATCCAAATATCACGAGGGTCCTTCATGCTTGAGAACCTTTCATCGAGGACATCAAGAGGGGTAACGTAGGGTGCCATGAATATGGTGGTACTGGTATATAGGATCCAATCGAGATAATTGGAAAATACCTTGAAATACTTCCAACGCTGGATGTATATCTGAAAAAATTCTTTGCATATGTGCAATATGGCGAAAATTAAGACAACGTAAGGTACTGATTTGGTAAAGGCAGACTCCTTCTTGTAGATATCAGAGGGTTTTTGCTTGTACGCTTCTCCAGATGTGGTCATATTTGGTGGCATATCAGCGTCATTCGGTGGTCTGAATTCCACGCCACCCCTTTCCTCGACTACAAACATGCTGAGAAGTACCAGCAAGATGAAATATGTGACAAAGTCGAAAATAAATCCGAACCTTCCCAACGTGATCCATTTTCTTTCGTGGTATTTTAGTGTGAGAGGATGAAGAAGGAGCCGCTCGCGTTGATGCTTGATCATCGTTTTAACAGCAGAGAACCTTTTACTGCAGTCCTTTACCTCTGGACCAGGATCTAAATACTTAAAGTCATAGCTGACTGTGTATTCCGGTTCGGTAGTGTTGAGGTGTGGAGAGTGATGCACGCACTGGTTCAGGACGACTTCAGCCGCTTCGGGAAAATTTTCAATCAGGAGTGAGATTGAAGTCTGGCCAGTTTTTGTCTGGTAGTTTTCGAGTTCCACCCATCTTTAAAAAGAAAGAACTGACTTGAAGCAGGTTTGACAGAACGCTGAAATTACTGCTCTCTTAAGTTTGGTCGTGCCAGTCGGCTCAAAAGTTTCACAATTAAACTTTAAAAATTACGTTCATCACAAACTATCATTGGCCACTAAACAGACACTTCTGTACAATTTAATAATAAATTCAATCGACTGTCTCCGAAAGTAATGGGTTTACAAAAGTACGGGTAACATGATTGTCTTAAAAAATGGCGCTACTTTGTCATCCAGAAGTAAAATCAAAACCAATCGTGACCATACTTACTAGTACACGTTTTTTCGCGCTATATGTTGGCTATATGTATGTGTTTAGGACGCGTTTTGATGGATCAGTAGATTGACTGTGTCCTTTGCGACTCGGCAAGACTGATTGCTTTAGTTTTGGTTTTTCGAAACTCAGTTGAAAGTAATAGTAATTTAAGAATTTTAAGAAAAGGACAACACTTGTCAGTTTAAAAAACATGTTTCAACAGAAACTTCTGTCATCTTCAGTTATTCAGCACAAAGTGAAGGAAGTTGAATTTTTAATAAGTAGAAAATGTTAATGTAATTAATAGTAACAACAGATGACAAAGTAAAGTGTGAAAGTGTGAGAATTAAATAGATAATTTTAGATTAACATGGTGTAATTGTTGATTTAAAAGGGATGATTCTCTCTGAATATGAATAGTCGCTTTTATCTCGAGTTACGTTGATGAGGCGTGATCAAAAACATGAAAACAATCTGCTGAACACAAGGCGCGACAATGTTCAGAATTTTGTAGATATTGGCAAATGTGACAGGCCCTATCACCTATCACTGAGAGGCCCTATCACCTATCACTCCTTCACATGTGTAAAAGAAAATGTAGAAGAAAAAACTAGTTTGATGTTTAAATCATTGCAACAGCGCTTGATTAAATGACATTTTTTTTTTGAGTTATAACAGGAAAATAGCCTATGTAAGGTAGCTTAAAATAAATTGTACATCAAGTGGTGCCTGGCGACAATGATTGCTTTGGTTCCCAGTAATGTAACGACTTATGACCCTTTCAATTAAATGAGCAGCAAAGAGATTCTTTCTAATTTGTGTTGGAACATGTTTTTTAAACTGAAAAGTGTTGTCGTTTTCTTTAAATTTTTTACGTGTATGCTTCTTTCAAGACCATTTGGAAATAGTAACTGAATTTTGTCAATCAATTAATAACACGACATTTGAAAGACTTTGATCCCTTTTTCAGTTACAAAAGAAGAACTATATCCACCTTTGATATTTTAATCTCGATTCTATCAAATATTTCTAAACGCGTCACGTGACCGTATATATATACTACTTAATATCCAAGTGATATCTCGTGTGTCTCAAAACTACCATTGTCAGTTTTGTTTTTCTTTGCTTCGACGAAATCTATTCCGTAATAAGTAAACTAGGACCGCCAACGGCATCGCGAAGAATGCCTATTGTTCTCGGGACATTTACTTGCAGTTGGAAAGGTCTGTTATAACGCTTGTTATTATTCATAGCACCCAAAAGAAGCTTATTCATTGGTTGCTATGAACGCACGGCAATGCTCATTTAGCCTGATGGAGGCGGCAAACTAAACAATGAAACCAGTGCGCTATTGTTACTCCCTTTGTTTCGTTTAGCACAAACCGCTTTTGTTTCTTACTTTGTTTGAATAGACAAGTTTTCTCTTTCGTTACGTCCTAAGCCGCGGAACCCAAACACTAGCTAACATGGCGATCGATGTCCTGGTAGTCGATTTGATCCCGGCAAATCCAATCGAATTGTTCGGTAATCGAGCCCAAGCTAACAGCAATCGTTCGGGTGCCTAACAGTCGATTATCGAGTTCAGTCGAATGTTTGATTATCAAACGATCAAGATCAATCACAGTAAATAAAATCTTCGATTTTGCTCGATTACCGAACACAAACAAACACAAATAAACGCTCGACCTTGGTTTTGTTAGTAGATTTTAGACATGCCCGACCTGCTGGAGTTCATATGTCTTACTTCACTTTACTTTTTAATTTACCTAATTTTACTTTACTTTAAGAAATTTCCAGTTCATTTCGAATTACAAGCAAAGACTAATGATCTTAAAGATTGTATGAAGCTAATGTAGTCTAGATCAGTTGCGCTATTGTATCGTTTGGCGACTGCTCGATCTCTTCGGGATTGATCGTAATATTAATCCACGTCTCTGATCGGAATAGTTTTCTTTTTTTTTCCATTGGTTATCGTTTCCATCCTTCGTTTAAATCTCCTTATGTTTTGGCTGATTGTCCGTCCGACCCGATCACGGGAAGATTCAGTCAGCCTGTAGCCGAGAGGTATGATGCTGGTTTGGAACAGTTCAAACACTTTTTGAGGCGGCCAATAGATTTCTCTCAATCTCCAAGCTGCTTCACCGTTCATTTGTAGTGTAAACACGGGATTGTTTTCTTCAATAAAGGGTGGTACTATATGAATAAGAAGTGGATGGATCGGGGGTTCTAAGAGCTCTGAAAAGAGCTCCCGATCACATTTATCTTCGCTTTGCTCGTTCATCGCGTTGACAGGTGTTGAATAAACCAACAGCTGTACCAAGCTGCTGTTTTGAAATTCGCGGAAAATCATAACTTTTCCAAATGAATGATTTTCTTGAATAGGCTTTTGTTTCGTATTGGCAACCATTGTTATTCAGTCATGGGCTGAAAACAATGGCATCAGCGCCATTTTCGAACGGAACTCCGACTTAAAATTTTAGAACTGAAAGGGATAGTGGTTATCCTTCATCAATTTTCAAAATCAAAACGGATTCTGTTTCAGGAAAGATCCATCTTCCATTTCCCGCTCTTGGGTTTTTGGAAGCTAGTTTGAGTTTTCAGAAAATCGCTCTGGAATTTGGCTTCCATACCAAAAATACTCGTTTTTTTGTCATTTTCAAGGTTAAAGGGATAGGCCTTACACTTTGTAAAACTTCTTACTTTTACGTGCAAATGAAAGATTAACCCTTCCTCTTCAAAAGCCCGCTCTTGGGTTTTTAAGTTGTTGCTTCTGTAAATCTGGGAAGCGAGTTTTATTAACGCCGGTCGGCTGATTTCGGCTCTTTCTTCTCTTATTGTGGGCTAATGAGCGGCGCTCACATTCAAATTTCCCCGCTTCAGTGGTTATGAATAATTAATGATGTCCAAGCATTCTGCCCGATGGGAACATGCTTTGTGACATCATCCTGGTTCTGTTGGGCTGTTTTATATAAATGCCTCGGAAAAAAGCGCCAATCATCCTTTCTACACTATTCCATTCAATTTTAAAAATAAGCTGGCATAAGATATTTTCTTCTACATTACCTTTTCAACGAAGCCCACAGTTTCCTCAATCTTGATCTCGGATCTCGGAAAACCGTTCTCGGAACAGATAACATATTTTCGAGCCAAATGAAGGTTACAGTTATGCTACTTATAGATTATTTCCAATAGCGACTAACCTTTTGTGTTTCGCAATTACCAGGGCGGCATCAGAGGATCCCGCTTTTCCTGCTATTTCCAAACAAGCATATTCTCGTTTGTTGCGAAGCGTCAAACTTGCCCCGCGATCCAAAAGTAGACTCAGTATCGTTGCGTGACTCAGTCCACACGCCATGTGTAATGCAGAGTCACCATTTGTGTCTTGAAGGTCAATAGAGGCTTTGAAATCCAGCAGAATCTGGACACATTGCAGGTTGTTTCTTCTTACAGACCACATTAGAGCTGTTTGGGAGTTATTATCTCTACTGTCAACTTCCGCTCCCAACTTAAGAAGTGTCTCACAAGTTTTTCTGTGAAAGTCCAAAAAGAAACAGTCAAAATTTGATTGCGGGCTGTTTACATTTCCATTTTTTTAAAGCGCTTTTTGACAAGCAAGCTTTAACTGATTTTGTTAAGTACAGAATACTTGCCAGGGTTGACTGTTAAGAAACGTTTTAATACTTTATGTGGAGATAGAGCATTTGAGAACACAACTTATTTTAACAATCTCAGTTTGCGCAAAACCTATTTGTAATCAGTTTGAAAATCGACACCAAATTAGTCATTTTAATTATCAAAGAAGCCTCAGATTACAGAAATTAGGCCTCAGGCGTACAAGTGGTACTAGAGGAGGGTGTTGCATTATAAAACGGGTGTATTGTAATGGATGTATTGTAAATGGCATGTGATTTTGACATTAATTTTTGACAGTTAGCTTGCGAATTTCAGTTGCCGCCAAAAGAGTTTCATCGTTCCCTACTAAATGCGCGAAAAATGTGTTGGGAAGTCGGCAAACTCGCCAAGTTCCCTCCACGCTACTTGGTATTACCTTTGCCCTTTTCTAGCAGCACTAAGCAGAGGTGTTCGTCCATGTTCATCTCGTTCATTAACACCATGCATTCCCCTGGCCAATAGTTCCACGTGTTTAAACGAGGACGATTCTGCTGCGAGATGAAGAGGTGTCTTTTGATTTCATCTCGATATGATAGATATTTTTGCTTGGATAAGACCAGCTCTAAAATCTGCCAAATTAAAAGATTATTTACAAAAGGTGACCTCATGCAACAGGTCGTTTAGTATCAAAATTAATTATAAAGAAAAACAGTTGTCATAAAGTTTGACTTCTGGTGTGTCATAAAGTCTGGCATGAGGAACTCTTGAATATATTGATTGGACCAGGCTTACATTCCTAACAGTCTAACTAAGTTGCCTTGCGATGGACACAAGCCGGCCAAAGGAAAACTGGTCGGCCAAAAACTTCCTGTCACCGAACTGTAATTGCTGAGCTTTGTGAAGACCTCGCATGATGGGGAGAGACACAACGTGCTGCACAAGATAGTGATAGACGGAGAAGGATTGGTGAATGATGCCTTAGGTCCCATAGGGGACGAAGAGGACATTAAAAGTAAAATTGTTAAAAGGAGCATCTTAAAAGAAGCTTCGTTTCAAAAGCTTTTGTTGTTTTAACTATCTCCATCTCTCAACTAAAATTGCGGGATTGGTGAATTGAAGGGAAACAATAATAATAAAAAAACATAACACCAAATTAAAGGAGCACAGTCACGGCGAGTTATCTTGACCATCGACAAAATTACCGTTAAATTGAAGGAAATCTGAAAATACTGAATACTTTACAAAGAAAGAAAAACACCAAAGAGATAATAATAAACCATAAATGAACCAGGATGGGTAAGGATGGAGAAGATTGACACACGTTATAAACAACGAAATTGAACAATTTAGGCCCTTCTCCTTTGAAGTTCCTTCTTTTAATTGCTTGTCGATACTGGAAATCGGGCCAACAGCTTAGTATATTTCCCTTGTGCTTAGTACATTTGCTTTACTACTCCTTATCAACGTTTTACCTTTAAATCTTTTGACTTAGCAGCGTAGTGCAAAGGTACTCTGTCCCACAAATCCGCTTTGTACAAATTTCTTGTACCATGGCGACTCTCCAGAAGCATTGCTAGGATCTTTAAGTGCTCATTTTCCACCGCGATATGAACACAAGTTTTCATGAGCAAATCGGTTGCATTCACGTCAGCACCAGCTTTAACTAGAGCCCTGGCCGAGTCAATATGCCCTGCAGCTACGGCGTTCAGGAATGGCGACTGGCCCTCGCCATCATGTATGTTCACTTTGGCTCCCTTTTCAAGGAGAAGTGAAATGACTTTTGTTTGGTTAAACTGAGAGGCCCTGGAAAACCAACGATAAAGTTTCAAAAATGTTAACGTTACTTACGACATGGGAGCTTGGAACAACTAGAATGGTACAGAAGGTTACAAATGATCTGAAGATGCTCTAGCTTGACTCCAGACGCATCAGAGAGGTCGACAGTAATTCGAGACGCTCATCGTTTTGGTCTCTTCGGGTCATCCAGTCATGTTACATGGGAGTAATGTTTGGCATAGAATGCTAGAGATGATCAGGAAATGCAATTTTTTCTTTGATCCCTTGGACTAATGTTAAGGCCTTAAGGAGTCGGAAATTCAAGTACATATAGGTGATTTGGTATAGTATTGACACAATTTTCATGCAGTTATATAATATGACTTCAGATTGATATATATATATATGGAGCCAGTTTAGTTCAAACACATTCCGTTTGCTACTCCGAGTTTCATGCTTCTCGCGAAGCAATCATCAATCAACTGCCAAAAATAACCGTTACAACCTAAAATATACGTCTTTCGAATTGCGAACGTTGTTTTGATTGCTCCGAGAGAAGCATGAAATTCGGATTACCAAAAAATGTGTTTGACTTAGTCTGATCGACCAGATATCAATCTATTCACAGCTCTGGTGTGTCCAGTAAGCACTTTAAGAGCAGATGAAGTCTTTAGCTTATCTGCTATTAATTAATATATTAATATATATCCGTGTACAAACCTGTGAAGCGGTGTTTTGGAGTCTCCATCTTTCATGTTAACACCAGCTCCTCTTGATATTAGCAACTCCGCCATGTCAAGATTCCCCTTAGTGGCCGCTATGTGTAGTGGAGTGGTTTCTTTAGATTTCCTCGTGTTGACGTCTGCGCCATGGTCAAGGCACAGTTCAGCGGTCTTGACATCGTTATTCAAAGCAGCCATGTGCAAAACAGTGTTATCCTGCAAGTCCTTGTTCCCCACCAGTTGCTTTTCAGTCGTATCAACATCTCCTTCAGCGGCTGTGAAAGACGGAAAGAGTAGAGATATATTTCCGGACTCTTATAATAGCTTTAGTAAAACTGTTGAGAACTGCCAATAGATGCTTCAGAAGATAATACTGATGTTACTGGTGTAAGTGTAGTAATATATGATAGGATCACTGAGCCAGTAAAGGTGTCCAGCCTTCCTGAAAAACATGAGGAGTGCAAAATTGGAAGACTAACTCCAAAAGGACTTAAGAGAATGACACTCGCTTTATCTTTTGACCGTCCCAGTCACACTATTTTTAACAGTTATGTTTTTAACGAACCTTATTTTTTTCCATCACAGATGAGAGTAGGTTACAGTAAAGTACGAAAAAACTTAAAAAGGTTAGATAAGCAGCCACTAACCTCATTTATATACGTACATGCAGTAAATAAAATCCGGATCATCGACGGATTCACTCACTGATCACAACAACAACAGTTAACTTGTTGTGCATTAAATAAATTAATTTAAAATAATGAACGTTTTATTGCTTTTGGTTAAGCAAATTCACTAAGTTCTTTGAAATGGGTTCGAATTTCTTTCCAAAGATCTACTGCCTGAAAAGAATCCTGTTTTCCTTTATGTGTCTTTATGCGTGAAAAACGCTGTCGAATAGTTTAGGCAATTGCCTAATTGCAGTCGGTCAAACTCGGACTAATTTTATGACTTGGATTCTACAGTCATATCTATTTTCTAACCTCGTTTTAGTATCATTGTTGCCACCTGTGAATGACCATTAAGAATGGCGTTGTGAAGAGGAGTGGTGTTGTCTGCCGTAACTGCCTTGATGTCCGCTCCTTTGCTCAGGAGAAGCTTACAGACTCTGCAATGTCCTTCAGTACAGGCCAGGTGCAAAGCTGTTTTTCCACAGCTATCTTTTGCATCAACCTTGACTTTCGGGTGCTCTAAGAGAACTTTAACGATCTCTTCATTTCCTCTGCGTGCTGCAAAGTGCAATGGAGTGCTCCCCTTTTTACCTTTGATTGAAGGGTCAGCACCCCCTTGCAAAAGAGCGTCAACGGTGGAGAGACCATTAAACCTAAAGGAAGGATCACATGTTAAATGAACAAACAGACAAAAAACAAACAAACAAACACACACACAAAAGATAATGTTTTTTCACAAGGATATTGTCGAATGTTTGGAATGTCCTGGTGAACAATATTTCATCGCGAAGAATGCCTATTGTTCTCGGGACATTTACTTGCAGTTGGAAAGGTCTGTTATAACGCTTGTTATTATTCATAGCACCCAAAAGAAGCTTATTCATTGGTTGCTATGAACGCACGGCAATGCTCATTAGCCTGATGGAGGCGGCAAACTAAACAATGAAACCAGTGCGCTATTGTTACTCCCTTTGTTTCGTTTAGCACAAACCGCTTTTGTTTCTTACTTTGTTTGAATAGACAAGTTTTCTCTTTCGTTACGTCCTAAGCGAACCCAAACACTAGCTAACATGGCGATCGATGTCCTGATGGTCGATTTGATCCCGGCAAATCCAATCGAATTGTTCGGTAATCGAACCCAAGCTAACACCAATCGTTCGGGTGCCTAACGGTCGATTATCGAGTTCAGTCGAATGTTTGATTATCAAACGATCAAGATCAATCACAGTAAATGAAATATTCGATTTTGCCCGATTACCGAACACAGACAAACACAAATAAACGATCGACCTTGGTTTTGTTAGTAGATTTTAGACATGCCCGACCTGCTGGAGTTCATATGTCTTACTTCACTTTACTTTTTAATTTACCTAATTTTACTTTACTTTAAGAAATGTCCAGTTCATTTCGAATTACAAGCGTCTTTCGATCACCGGCGACTTTTGATCGCAAAGACTAAGGCCCGGTTTAAATGTCGCATTTTACATGCGCCGAATCGAATTGCCAAATTAAATGCATGTAAAATGCGACGTCTAAATCAATTAAATGCGACATATTTCAATTCGATGCGAGTCAATATCAATCCACGTCTCTGATCGGAATTGTTTTCTTTTTTTTCCATTGGTTATCGTTTCCATCCTTCGTTTAAATCTCCTTATGTTTTCGCCGATTGTCCGTCCAACCCGATCACGGGAAGATTCAGTCAGCCTGTAGCCGAGAGGCATGATGCTGGTTTGTAACAGTTCAAACACTTTTTGAGGCGGCCAATAGATTTCTCTCAATCTCCGAGCTGCTTCACCGTTCATTTGTAGTGTAAACACGGGATTGTTTTCTTCAATAAAGGGTGGTACTATATGAATAAGAAGTGGATGGATCGGGGGTTCTAAGAGCTCTGAAAAGAGCTCCCGATCACATTTATCTTCGCTTTGCTCATTCATCGCGTTGAAAGGTGTTGAATAAACCAGCAGCTGTACCAAGCTGCTGTTTTGAAATTCGCGGAAAATCATAAATTTCCCAAATGAATGATTTTCTTGAATAGGCTTTGTTTCGTATTGGCAACCATTGTTATTCAGTCATGGGCTGAAAACAATGGCATCAGCGCCATTTTCGAACGGAACTCCGACAATTCTGGAAATAAGTTGGGTGCATTTGCAGGCGCTTGTTTTTTTTTGTTTGAAAACAAAAAAGAAATAAAAACAGTTGAAGGAGGATTCAAGATGCCATGATTGCCTTCTCTAAAAAGAAGCATAACAGCTGTTCGAATCATCCGTTTGTCTCTTTCATAGTCATTAGATCGGTATATTAGTAATCGCACGAAACGCGTAACCACGTTGGAAATAACCATTGGAGGCGTGCATTGTCTCTTTTAGTAGGTATAGTTGAGCATCCTCCCGTAACTTTTGATCACCCATTCCATCCTGCGATGGAAATCCTTAGTAGTGCATGAAATATTGCACCATGGCTGTTGTCCGATCTACCAATATATATAGCTACAAAGTGCAGCTGCACAACATTTGAGAAATGTATTTCTTCTTGGTGTTTTCTTCCCGCCATTTTGAATTTTGTGGCCCTTATAGCGGACATAAAAGAGAGAAAGAACGGGGCGGCACTCTATATCTTGCCTGAACTGCATAGGACGGAAGGAAAAATGCTCGATCTAGTTAAGAAAAAATAGACTAAAAAACATGAAAGACCAAAATAACTCTCAAAGGTACATCATGGTAAAACAATTGCTGTTGTTTTGAGTCCTGCATGCCTCGGCAGCATATTGATAAGGGAAATGGTCAAAACTACTACACTCGAACAGGACCCACCAAACCACAAAATAGTTGGTGGTGTCTGCCTGGACCCCCCTTGCTTAACGTTAAAAGATGGTGTCTTTATTGCATAGCCACCCATCTATCCAGCAGTAAAAAATTACAGTGAGGTTCAAACCTCACTTTTCTTGTTTGTCTAGTAATGCCGACTCTTGCTAGCTGAATATTCCTGTGTCAACTCAAATTTAAAAGCCAATAAAATGTTGTTGGTAATGTTCGAAGATGGGTGGTGTCTTTGAGAACCCCCCCTCCTACCCAAAAGGTGGGTCCTGTTCGAGTATAGTAGTTTTGACCAGTTCCCTAACATCAAGAATTTTTATTACTGTCGAATTTGGCCCGGACAGATTTTTTTCGATGACATCGTTTTAAGTTGCCATGTTTAGCCTCTGGGATACAGAAAATTAATACAAATAAAAGTTAGAAAAGGCTTAAATAGCAAACAGTTCAGAGGCCTTCAGAGCTAGAAGCAACGATCTCAGCTGGATTCTCGGAAGGCCTGGAAAATCGACGCGAATATCATGCAAATTTTTCGTCTGTCAAATTTTATCAAAAGCATTTGTAACCTGTCAAATCTTGTTTTCTTTTCTGATCTGCTGATGATATTAAAAAGAAACTTTAACACTGTAGACGTTTAAGGTAAGGAGTGAAAAACTGAAGATAAATTTAGAGTTATTTAGCTGTGAAGTTTGTTGAAATCGAGACTGAATTATTGACCTCTGTATTGTAATTGTGTTGCACATGACTAATTGTAACCGGAATAATACGTGTACATAAAGCTTATTTTTCAATATGTTTGCCTCTGTACCGGCCACGAGTTTTGAAGCAAGTAGCATGCAGCCCAAAGTTTTGAAGATTTTTAGAAGGTGATCGATCGGGTAGTTACATTACTCATAGATAAATTAAGTAAGCCTTCTAAATCATGCATAACAATTTGTTCGACTGGGGCATATCGTGACCGAAACCAAAAAGACACTGAATTCCCGGGCCTGGATTTGGCCATTAATATTGTCGTTACACGAAGAAATACTGAAGATGAAAGCAATGTAGAACACATAGACCTTACAAGTTTCAACACACCTAGCAGCTAAATGAAGAGGTGTCCACCGGTATTCACTTGTGCCAATGTTAACGTCTGCTCCATGTTTTAACAAAGCGTTCACGATTCTGTGTAAGTTGTAACGTGCCGCGACATGAATAAGCGCGAAGCCATGTCTGTCGGTCTTATCAATCTCTTGCTTGTTCAAGTGGCCCAGTTCTTCCTCGACGAATTCCAACTTGTCCTCGCGGACAGCTTCCAAAAGCCTCAGAGTATGAGCCGATACAGGGGTTGTGATGTCGCTCGTTTCCCGAGAATAAACAAAGGTCGGACTACCTGGCTTTGTCTCGGGTTTGAAATCGACTCGCGGTGTTAAAGACTGTAATTCCCCACCTTCTTTCCGATCTTTCTTAAGCCGAAAGGGATTCAAACTTGACTTGCGCCCTCTTGGCTTCCGCATTGCTCTGTTTTCTTGTGACATTTTTTTTTTCTGTTCTCTCGTTTCGTCGTTTCAGTTTACCGCAATAGTTCAAGCACAGAAGCGATCGCGAGATGTTACCTTTAGAGGGTATAGGAATTAGCAAATTTGCATCGTTTAACATGTGTATCCTACAATAGGCCACACCTTCAATCAATCCATTTTGTTTACAATGATTTTGGGTTGTAATTTAATAGCTGTTCTTGTTTCGCCTCTCTGGTGGGAATCACGTCACAATGATTTTATGATGCTCACACTCAGTGATAACGGTACTGATCGGTAGCTCCGCGTTCAAATCCTCAGTCACGCTTTGTAAATAGCCAACTGGTCTGCCTCCTGCCAGTTGGGATTTTTAATTATGTTACGTTTACTTATTATATTTGTTTCCTTTATTTTAGTGGCAGACCTGTAAACTAGCTAACGCTTAGTGCTAAGCTAAGTTTATGTCCACATTAGGACAGGATGTTTACACTGCAAACATAAGGATATAACATCTTTCTCATGTCGTTATGTTTATGCCGCTATTTCGCCGGTGTGAATTAGGCTTAACCAATACTGAATGAGTTTTCTCTTTTCGTCAGCCTTCTGATTCATGATTCTTTGAATAGGTGAGAACATTTCAGGAGTGGTTACCACTTAAAGCTAACTTTGGGAATTAATTATGCTGTTTCTTAATGCTGTTCCGCTACCCATTTCCATCGCAGCTGTCGTTCATTGTGTGTATTTGATTATCTTCGTTACGCTGGCCGGTCGTGCCCCATGTTGCCACGGAAGTTTTGATTACCACTTGCTGTTGCAGCTGGCCAGCGCTAATTCCAGTGTCCCTCCTTAATCTTTATATTCTGATATGCACAGCTAGAGCACATCCGATGAATTTTGTTCGCATTCACTAACAAAAATTACCACCATTCTGTTTCTCCAATTCTTAAACAATAAAAAGTTTTCTAGTGTCAAAATGGTAATCGTAGGATAACCGCGAGAAAGAGTAATTAGACTAGTTTTACACCAGAGGACTTTTCCGAATTCGTCGCGAATTCGGAGCGTTTTGGTGCCCGATCGAGTTTGCCGTTTACACACAAGTGGATGAGTCCGAAACAAAAACTCCCTAGTCAATCGTTGGCTGTTCGTGTCTCTAGAGATTATGACCCTGCAGTGTAAATTAATGAGTCCTTGTTGACAGAGAAGAAGAACAAGGGACTCTCTGTTTCGGAGATAGGTTACGCTTAGACTGGTCCTTAATTGGTCCCTTACTGATATCGTATTGATATCGCAAACGGAGGTTGGAGTTTGAATTTCACGGGGGTTGAATAATTTTGGGTTCTAATCAGTTCTAGGCCAACAAAAAGAACTAACTTTCAGCGAGGAAGCCTTTAAGTGGAAACTTTTGAGTGCTTACAAATACTTCATTGACATTTTCCTCATTCTTAATCCCATACGTTATAGATTCGTTACTGGTGCTTCATCCCGTCGGCTTGCTGATAGTGCTTTAGTACTACGCTACGCTACACTACACTACACTACACTACACTACACTACACTACACTACACTACACTACACTACACTACACTACACTACACTACACTACACTACCACTACACTACACTACACTACACTATACTGTACTGTACTATACTATACTATATACTATACTATACTATTCTATTCTGTACTATGCTATGCTATGTTATACTAGTCGAAGATAGACCCTAATGGCCACACATCAAGGTAGAGCCATAATCCATTTTAATCACTCACTGTATTTATCTCCTTAATTTCTGAGCATTACGTTTACACTACAAAGTTTATTTTGTTAGAAGCCACCTGATTTGTTCAGATCAGAGCTGAAATCGTTTCCCCCACATCAATTCAATAAACGCTAAAGTACTACCGATTTATCTTGTAGATTTTACTATTTAAATTAGCCGCTAGCTGTATATTATATTGTTCGTTCGTTGCTAATTTCACTGAACTTAAAATTTCTTACTGATTTCATTCTAATTAAAACAGCTTCAATGTAAATGAGAGGTTAACTGTTTGGATTCTGCAAGATATGTATTAAGAGACGCTATCTCAGTATTTATTATTCAACAAATTGTAACACTATCCAAATATGGTCATGATGCTCTCGATATCTGTCATCCGTAGGTGACAGATATCCGGCGATATACGTAGCTTCGTACGTGGGAAGAAAAAGTGACGTGAAAAAATGTCGACAGAAAGGTTTAAAATGTTACGAGCTTGGAAATCAATTTTGTTATCAATTTGTTGAATAATAAAACAATTATCCTGCTCAATCTCGCAGAATATCGTCTGATTTTAGCCGACTCGGCCTACGGCCTCGTCGGCTAAGTATCAGACGATATTCCGCGCGATTTCGCAGGATAATTGTTAAATATTAATGCAAAGGACGCATTCCGGCGAAGCCATATCACTATATCACGGTTTCATGGATACTATACTTTTTGATGTCTTCTATCGTAACAAGTAAATGGCTCATGTCGCCTCAAGAAAAGTGAATACGTCAGTTCCTACAATTCAAGAAATTAAATGCGACTAAGAATTATCTTGTGTGACGTTTTTTTTTTGTAGAACGTGGACATTTTTGTAGAACCAACTAAGACCACTGACTTTTCAGTTCAACAAACCGAAGAACCTATCGTGAAGACTGACGTATTTGCTCCTTTATTCACTATTGTATAGCTGCGTAATATATGACGGAGATGGATGTCACCGCTTCTCTTGAGGTTTTTCGAAAGTTAGAAAAACAGCTTAAATACTTGAAGCTGAAACTTTATGTAGGCTTTCATTCATACCTCCTACAAATTTTGATGTATCACTTTTTTTCCCTACACATATTCGTTCACATATTAACACTACTTTACTCTTCCTCTTGAAACCGATAGAGCAAAAGGAAATCGGGATTGCTCTTGTAAGGCGAAGGTGGCTAAGACCGGTCACGTGATCCGTAAAGAAACTATCTAAAATTGCTCTCAGATGGACAGCGGGGGATAAAAGGAAGAGAGGCCATCAAAATAGACCTTTGAGAGGAATAACTTCACGGTCAAAACCTTATAAACGGGAGCAAAAGAGAGCATTGAAATAGAGTACGCTTGTCGATACACTATTAGCCATTTGACATAGAAAGGAGATATGCATGATTATGACTATACCTCTGGTCCCAAGGGTGTAAGCTACGAGATGTTCGACTGCAGTGCCAGAATAACAACAAAAAATAGCTATGGAATTGTTATATAAGAGACCGTATCTTGGATTTCTGTGAGTGCTACCTTATTTGTGAACAAATGCATGAAAAACTAAAACGAACAGCGGCGATACACTTCGTCTAGTGATCCTGATAAGACGTCAAGTGATCCTCAATTAACAGCATCGGGAGCAGTCCCTTCTGTTACCAAAGCCACGTTCGTGCTATCTGTTGGTTCTTAACTCTACCCCTCTACTGTTTACAGGGATGATTGATTCTTGCACTTATAATCCTCTGTATAATCTACAGACTGAGGCAGCTCTCTAGATATCTTCTGGCAGCTGAAAATTGGGATTTATTGATAGTGCCAGGCTTCTGAGTAACTGTTCTGCGCCTCCAGAATATTCACAACTGACTTAATTCTCTTCTTGTTCTTCATCATCCCCTTTCGTAGCTCAGTAAGTTCAGTGGTTTGGTGTCCTCAGCCAATGGCTCTGGAGCGGCTTCAGCATATCGTGCTTGTAGCCATTCCATTACTCTGCAAATTAAGGGGAGACATGATTATAAATTGTCGTCACTCAGGGATGTTTGTAATAAACTACGAGACTGAATTTTCTATTGGCCAATATCCTCAGCATAAAACAAAAAAATAGTGAACCTAATCTTGTAAATAATGCAATGACGACGACTATAACTGATGCTTTTGTTCTAAAGAAAAAATGTCAAGCTAGCCTTTGGACCCTTAGAACTGAGTTCGTTCTCGGCTGATATTTGCCTTAATTTTAGAGCATTCAAATTTCAAGGACAAGTACTTATGGATTGGTCCTTCCCAAAAACACAGCGTCATAAGTATTAACTGACAGGTAGACCAATCAGATTCACGGAAACATCACAGAACACTACAAGTGTTCTAAGTAACTGTTTAACCTCTTGCAAAGTAATAAATAGTAGCACTTTAAAGACTTAATTCATCTTAAGCGTGCGTATATCGAGTTATGGATGCGCGAGGGAAGTTTGGAAAGCACGAGGGAAGAGTAAGCTGAGACTTACTCGAGGCGCAGTCGAGGGCAACTCTAGCTCTTTGAGTGCTCTCCAAGCTTCCATAAGCAGCCATCACTCGATATACGCACAGCTCAAAGCATGAAACCAATTCTTTTATGAAACAGCGACGACTTGGGTGCTAAAACATGCTTCAATTTTGATTGGCTACAAAGTTCGCACAATTAAAAGTGAAGGAAGGCAAAGGATTCTATTGACTGGTAACACGCCACGATCAGTTAAGCAATAGCTGAATCGAACGGAAATACTTAACCGTGGTTCCTAAAATTGTCAACGAAAATTCGTTAATTGGAATTAATCAAATGTGGGCCGGGGAAACAAAGTCAAAATACTCAATTAAAATGTAGACAAAAGATGTCAAAAAAACTCAAGTTTTAGTGAACATCTTAGCAGTTGACAAAAGTCAAAGGCTCGAAGTAGGTTTGAATTGTTGAGAATGATGTTCACATTGCCGAAACTGTAGCAGAAGGAACTAGTAGCTAAACTCGACAGAAATCTTGCAGCTAAAATGAAAACGGACCACATCTTATTATTGACGCAGAGCCGCGCAGTTTCCAACATTTCTTTCTTAGCCTTGTTAGACTGTCAAGATGATGAATTGAGGAATCCTATGCAATCATAGTCTGTTGAATATCTGAAAGGCAGATTCAGATTCAGATTCCGATTCAAAGCCTCTGCACATTCCAGTGAGCACAGAGACCACGTACCTGTGGTGTAAAGGCTGCTTACAGTTTGGCTTGTCATGATAAACCTCTTCGTAGAAATGTCGGGTGATGAAAACTGGATAGGAATCTTCTATTTCAATATGATACTCAATCTGCAGAGCAAGTCTCTCATTGTAGCTAACTTTTTCATTTTCTCGGTATCTCCAACAGCCAGACCAACCTGTAAAATAACTTGTTTAAGTGTCAAGATATTTAGCACTGGCCCTAGTTATTACACTAGTAGCTAGCAGTGAAAATCGGTCGAAAAACGACAACCTACTCTCAATTTGCATGCAACGAAAAATGTGTCCGCGCCATTGCTCCATGCAGCTAAAACGACATATGAGCAAAAGGGGTAAGTTTCTAAAGAAAAACTATGGTGCTGCGTCGGTGGGAGTATTACAGGATAATTGGTTTTATCAACTGAGTTGATAATGTGAATTAGCCACCGTAAAGAGATTCGAAAGCTGACGTTTCGAGCACTAGCCCTTCGTCGGAGCGAATCGAGGAATTGTGGGTTGTGTGTGGTTTATATAGAGAAATATGGAGCTACGCTATTGGTTGGTGCCTGGCAACGTGAAAAAACAACAGAATAAATTAGTTGAATGAAAAAGCGTTCGTTGATACCGTGAGGATTAAGAGTGCCGATTTGAAAAATAAATTTGTGTTCTAGAGTTTTGCGGCTTTCTGTGCTTCCTTGATGTAGGGAGAGGCCACAGACCGCCATATGTTGCTTCGAATGATTCGGCAGATTAAAGTGTCTAGCGACCGGTTTTAGATGCGTTTTTGTCGTCTTTCGCAACGTCGCGAAGATGTTCTCGGAATCGGTCGCCTAGTCGTCTACCTGTTTCGCCGATATATAACTTTTTGCAGAGAGTGCAAGTTATACAGTAGATGACATTGGCTGAGGTACAGGTAAAATGATCAGTGATTTTAACAGATCGCTCGGGCCCCGACAATTTCTCAACGTTACAAATGAAAGGACATGTTTTGCATCGTGCGCGTGCACATTTAAAAGTACCGGGTTT